>JAHWFP010194704.1:127114-142334 GCA_023313725.1 Lithobius niger
TGTTTTGGTGTGTTGATATCACTCCTTTGAAGGGCCGAACCATTCGGAACTTGGCGGCCCCTTTTACCAGTTTTGGTTTTTGATATGATTTTAAATACAGTAGTTAAAATAAGGCAGTTAAAATATTATGTAGTAAAAATTGGTAGAATGATGGAGAGGTGGAGGGGTGGAATAAGAGAGATCTCGGGTACATGCGTGGTCCTAAACTACTGGTTAATAAACTAGCTGTACGGTTAAGATTACATTATCGCCTGTTGCAAGAGGAAGCAAACAGTCATTTAGTTAAAGCAACGATGTTTAATTTGACGGGTTACATAATGCATGAAAATAACGGATAGCACCTCCAACACTTTCACCATATGATTACTGCTTGGTTTAAATACAGTTTTAAAATTAGCGATAGGAGATTGACAATTAATTACTTATGATATTAATTATGCCAACACTCAATTTTGAGTTGCACGGGACCAAACAGCATGCTATGACCGTTGGTCACGCTTTTTACACGTTAAAACACAGTTTCCGAACTTATGCAGCAATATGGCTATAACCACCATGACGATTCAAGACTTTCATACCGACGAGTATCACTTCTAATTCGCATGATATTACTTGTTAAACGAAGGAAACCAGTTATTAGAGAAGTAAAATGGGCATGGCTCCTGAAAAGTCAACATCAGCGAGTTGACGCCACCTGAAAAGAAGGAAAACCTAATTACTTTGTTAATAGTCCATCATCATTAGGAATTAGCATCATAGAGTAACGAAAGACATACATCTTATTAGGCAGGGATGACAACTTGACATCATGATGTGATGGACTCAAAACTTCTGCAACAGCTCAGATATTGCGTCCACCTCAACTACCACGTAGTCCGAATGTATTAACGGAAGCCAACGAAGTAGGGCTTTCAGCCTCAAGCATGTTAGTCGACTGAGACGCTACCGCTTTCAATAGGTGATGCTGAAATCGACTAATCAAAGACGAAGTGCAAGGAATGTGAAAGTGAAAGTTTAAAGTGAAATACATTGCACCACCTCATGTGAGTAACCGTGAAATAAGTATAACATTAAAATAAAAATAAATTATGTACAAGTTAAAAACACATATTAAATAACAAATACCATATGTGGCTTTCAGCAAGTACAAAATATAGCACATCCCAAGGCCATCTGCGATGAATACACCCCGACCAGCTCTGAAACCCGGGCTCGATCGTCGTGTTTCAGCCATAAAGGGACGAACATAAAGGCAAATTCCTTCAAACGACGCTACACCTCCCCAAATTTCAAACCCCGTACAGTACCAGTTTATTGTCAAAATCAGATTGCAAATATTGACCAGCTCGGTCGCAAAATTATTTCACTTGAGTGGAATTAGCTTCCTAATAATTTAATTAACATCATAATTCACCAGGGCTAAAAGCAGAAAAATAAAAATATTAAAGTAGCAATATCAACAATTGAAAGTAGGCAGACTCTGACAACATATAATGCAAACTGGTACTATCTAGCACTTGCTTGTACCAAGCGAATGAATGCCAACGGCATTTCTTTTAACGAAACAAAACAGCCAAGACCTCCTTAATTATTGAGTGAAAAATTGTTACGTCGTGCACCTAGGAGCAAGATGTAAAGGTTTAGCGATATCACTGCTGCTGGATGGCAAAATGGAATTTTCGCTTGCTTTTCAATCGATGACAGTGCCACTTTAAGCAAAGAATATGTTAACAATGGATCTCAAAATTGACAACAGTTGTCCTCAATTTCCATGCAAACAATGCCTGGTCGCCCGGAAGTGGCATTGTTGGCTTGCTTAAAGGTTTTTTCTGTTGATGAGTCGAGTGGCGACTGAATTGGTTAATTAGTTAGATTAAGTTAAAGAGTGCATGGCTTCGGGCCTGTATGCCTTCAATAAATCCATTAAATCAGTTTTGCCTATATTGATTTGACTACAACTTTGGTGCACGTCGTCATTACTAATGGTTATAGTCCGGCAGCCAAATTGCATATTTCAGGTCAACCCCAAAATTTTGTATTGAGTTTTTTTACTGCTGAATTTGATAAAGGCCGTGGTCAGCTGCAAGAAATGGGTTGATGACATTCTGTCATCCTTGAGCATCTCGAGATACCCGCGCCGGGCAACGGGTTCCTAGACAAAAACGGGTCTTTGAACTCGTTAACCTTCAACAAATGCATAATGTGAAGCAAAAATGTTCAGCACACAATTCTGGACAAGACAGGTGATATACATCTTTTAGGTAAAAGCAACCACTGAACCCATAAATCATATTTTCAGAGGCAGTAAGAAAGGGCAGAGTATAGCTGGAAGGGAGGCCATGGGCAATCGTAACATACATAGCAACTCAAGTCGGAAGATGCATCTACTGAAGGCTACGAAATTGAATGGACAAAATGAATCAAGAATTGACAGACGAGCGTTGATGGACCAATGAGGGTCAGCAACACCAGAACAACAGATGATTCTTGACAAAGATCTTAAATTGCTATCTCAAATTGAAGAGCCACAAGTGGAGAAGATTTCCAACAAGAAACTGAAGAAAAGAACTCATTGGGCATGACAGAAGGTCTACTGCAAGAATAAGAATTGTTAAGAAGTTGAACTGAACCGAAGCG
This sequence comes from Lithobius niger, assembly GCA_023313725.1. Lineage (NCBI taxonomy): Eukaryota > Metazoa > Arthropoda > Chilopoda > Lithobiomorpha > Lithobiidae > Lithobius > Lithobius niger. Next base: position 129,752 of record JAHWFP010194704.1, read on the forward strand.
GACCTGGTGGGCATTTGAACACTGGGATCCCACAAGATTAGCAGGAGGAAGAAGAGTTCTCTCCTATATCCACTAGGGTGACTTTATTTTTTTCGTTTCATTCACATTTTCGAATCTAAAAATGTGTGACCCTCAAAAGTTTCCTTTTTGGACCCCAATTATAGGGGAAAATGAATTTCTCATTTACAGAATTTCTTAATGTCCCACACTTGATTTGATGTTTAAATTTTTCCAATTTTCGACGTAAAACTCGATTTTTTTTTTTGCTCAAGATAGTTTTTCAAATTTGAAAATGCCTGACCCCTCAAAAGTCCCTTCTAATCCAAGTATGGACTAAAAAGAAAATTTTACATTTTAACAAGTTTTAAAAATGGCTCACACTTGCTTCGAAGTTTCCAACTTTTCTAATTTTCCACGTAAAACTATATTTTGTCACTTAAGGCAGTTTTTCGAATCAGAAAATGCCTGACCTGCTCATAAGTTTACTTGTAGGACCCTGAATATGAAATAAAATAAATTTCCCATTTCTACAAACTTTTAATATCCCACACTCAATTATAATTTTCAGGGTTTTGTGTTTGCTTAAACATTGTAATCAAATTTAGTGCGAAAGTTTGGTATCGTCTTTTTAGATTCAGTCTTGGCTCTGATATGTCCATCTCTTCTTACCTTAGTACACATTCTTGCCGTTGCTTCTGTTACAATTTCCCCCCTTCCCTCTCCTGTGTGTGGCAGGGAAAGTTAGGAATGTGAAATACTATTATCTTCAGTTTCTTCAGCGTTGGCAAGTGTTTCCTGGATATCGGCTGACAGCATATGCACGGTAATAGGCGGCTCTGTTACAGGACAATTACTCCAGTCCACCATGTCAATGCAATTCTCAGTTTTGAAATTCATGGGGGGAGGTGGATCAAGTTTGGATCTCAACGTTGTTTGTATGCTGATTTCCTTGCACACAGCTTTCTCTTGAAGGCTGGTGTTCTGATGTGCTTGCGATCATCAGATATCATACAGAGCAGCATGTTTTCTGGATGCCCAAAATATCCTTTACACTGGGTGACTGAGTCATCTATGTTTCTTAGGTCTCACAGCAGGTCCCTCCTACAAATGCATCAAGAGCCAGCTCCATGGAAATGAGCTTCCATTTAGACACATTTTCCTACAACTGTACGGCACCACAGCAGGTCTTAAAGCCTTTTCAGGACTCATTGGAAAGATGTTGGCCACATGTGAAACTATTGAAGTCGTTAAATTTGAGAAGAATACTCCTGCAATTGGTAAACCCCATCAAAGAATGCCCCATCAAAGAATTCTGTATTCATCAAAGAATACTCTTGCAATTGACAAACGGATATCTGTACGGATCAACTGTACCTGTGGCACATTCTTCAGCCAGTAGGCGAAGGACAATGTATGCGGAATTTGGCTAAAAGAGATCCTGGGAAAATTGCATATTCCCATTGGCTAACTACTGTCGATCGTGTTGTGCGATTTTATACTGCAACAAACCAAGAAGACCCACTGTAAAGCAAGACTCTCACTGAATACATAATAAAGGTTTACTCTGTTGCATGGTACAGCACTAAGACATCATGAATGTGTATGGATGGAGCAAAAATTGTGTGGGTCTTGATGAATTCTTCGAGGTACCTGCCGCAAGACCTGAAAAATGTAGTTACCCAGTCATGATAATAACGTGAAAATTAGTAACACGAAAACATGCTCTGAACGATATCTGATGATCACAAGCACATCACAACAATAGCTTTTAAGAGGATCCTGCATGCAAGAACGTAGGATACAAACAACTTACTCCATCCCTCCATGAATTTTAAAGCTGAGAAATGACATTGACATTGTAGGGTAATTGTCCTGTAACAGAGCCGCCCATCACTGCGCACATGCTGTGTGACGATAACCAATGAATAATGAACAATGATAACCAAGACTTACCAACGGTGAAGAATCAGATGATATGGTATTTCGTGTTCCTAACTCTCCCTGCCACACGTGGGCCAAGTAAAGGGGATGAAAATGGTAACAGAAGCAACGGCAAGAGTAGTGCTGTGAGGTAAGAAGAGACGGACATATCAGAGCCAAAATTGAATCAAGAAAGGAGATACCAAACTTTTATACTAAATCTGATTACAATGTAAATCACACACAAAACCCTGAAAATTGTAATCGAGTGTGGGACATTAAAAACTTGCCAAAATAGGAAATTTTGTTTTATTTCATATTCAGGGTCCTACAAGTAAACTTTTTAGGGGTCAGGAATTTTCAGATTCAAAAAAATCCATGATAAATTATAGTTCCTATCGAAAATTGGCAAAATTGGATATTTCGAAGCGCTTGTGTGAGATGTTTAAAAATTGTCGAAATCAGGAATTATTTTTTTGCCCATATTTAGGGTGCCAGGAGAGATAGTTGAGAGATGAAGTTTTTTTCAGATTCAGGCATTCTAATTCAAAAATTCGTCTGAAACGAAAAAATCAAAACATCTTAGTGTCCACTACAAATAAGAAGAGTGCCACAAGTGAGGGAATGTGTTGGAAGTAGGAGAGTCTTAAGCTTGATCAACTACTGATTATGACGGATGTGCTAATCAGTCGTCACTTCTTCATGGTAGAAGTCAAATGTGTTGTGATGAAGGCGTGTTGAGCCGCAAGCTTGGTGATCGCCGTATTCCCTACCAGCATAATGTCTAGTTGTATAAACGAACCAACGAAGATGGGGACCCATTACAAAAGCCATAGCGGCCCACACAATTTCACGCAATGAGTTGGAAAGATGGCGGGTCCCCAGGTGGTTATCAACGATCATTGTAAACAAGGTAAACTGAATGTACGTCAGTCCTACTTCATTGTCAATTACATACTCAGAGTTATTACCGTATAGTGTATAGTTGTTATCATATAGCATATATTCATCCCACCAGTTTTTACTGTCTACTCGCTTTGGAAAGCTGTTTGCGTATATTTGTTTACGACCACTGAATGTCACTTTATATAGTGACACCCGATAGTTGGGTCACATGTCAAACAAAAATCCAGTCAGGATGTAATGCCCGGAGTAAACACAAAAATTGGGTAATTTATATATTAATTAGAATGCGAGATTATGTCAAAGGCTTTACTAAAATTGAAGAAAAGCAAGGTCACAAGACAGCCAGATATCAGTAAATTTTGTAGCCCCTAAATTAGTTACGTTAAGTTTCAATTATCATTGTGTGCCTTCGTGTTGAGATTAATTGCATCGTGCTGATCACCATTAACAAAATATTAGCATAAACTGGATGAAATTAAGAGCCGTGGTGTGGTTATGACTCTTCGGCCAACTCTTATGGCTCTTGATGGGGAAAAGTCAGGAGGTGCGCTTTATCGGTGTAACCCTGTTCTAAAGGAAACCGCCCACCCTGGGTCGAGTGTGAGAGAGGTACTAAAGTTAAACTAAGGTTGAATCTGTTCACATCTTCGTGTGTAGAGATTATGTAATGTGCGTGTCAAATAGTAGGCAATTGTTTCTTCATTTAAACAAGGCATGGCGTTATTGTCAACTAGAAGTTTTTTGTTGGTCACTTCTTCCTAAAAAAGACATTATAGAAATACGAATCTACTTTCACAATGAATGGCTTCAGTCACCTACTGGAATTTTGAACCCCTAAACTGAAACCCTTAATTTTGGTACGCAGATAAAATCACATTTTTTCTAATTTAGGATTGACCCACACAGATTTACGGTTACCAACATCTCACTCAAAGGTGTATTTTTGCTATACTGTAACGTGCTCCAAACAGCCTGAACCTACTGTCGAAACATACAGTACAGTAGCTAATGACGAAATAGTCAGCCAATGAGCATGTGTACAGGTAACAGTTGCAAATATTTGTATAGTAAAAATCAATAAAATTCAAAGCGTTTTTCTGCTTTATTTTGTTCTAGTGGTGACAGAACCTACTACTGAAACAGGAAGTGGTTACTTTGAAATTGCTTTTAAGAAATTAAACGTTCGATGTAAAGAGCAGACGAACATATATGTGAGTAATCCCGTTCCTTCATTTACTTTAAAAGCATTTTAATTATTATCACCTATTTTGGGGATCCTCTCACTCTTTTGGCAACAATATACACTTCGACTCTATAATATTTTGTTTCTTTTTACCTCATTCTTATTAAGCAACTTCTTAAAACGGTATTTCTGTAGTAAATGTACGAGGTGTACAAGTAAATCTTCGGAAAGGATGCATATAAAATAATAATCTATACCAATGTACAATTCCGGCCAAAAAAACGACCGAATTAAACAAATATTAAGCAAATTTTTCTTCATTTAAACAAGGCATGGCGTTGTTGTCAACTAGAAGTTTTTATTTGAGCACTTCTTCCTAAGAAAGAAACTATAGAAATCAGAATCTACTTTCAATAGCAGCAGTGAATTTTTGGAGCCATGGCCACACGCTAAGCGTTAACTACTAAGGTTAACCTTGCCTCCAACAGTATAAACAATTGGCATCTTTTTGGTGTCAGTATAAGTAGGGTAGAATGCGATATTAAGTCAGATAGTCACCCCCACTTCCGGTCACCTGATCAAAATGGGGGTAAAGATGCACTTCCATTCCCCTGATGAAACGTGGGGGAGGGGGGTAATAGCATCACTTCCAGTTTTCGTCTAACTGGAGGAGAATGGAAGAGTGTCTTTTAAAACCTTTTTTCGTACCGTCAAGATGACGGAGGGTGGAAAAGTGCCTTTTACTACCGTCATTCGGGTCCGTCGATCTGGAGAAGGGGATGCTACCTCCTATGACGTCACTTCAGGACACGGGATCAAAGTGGGGGTAATGACGTAACTTCTGGTCATGCAGGGGTGTCACTTCCGGTGGCTTCCGTAGATCTGGAGGAGGGTGGAAAAATGCAGGATGTCAATCTGGGAGAGGGTGGGAAACCACCTTTTAATACCCTTTTTGTAAACCTTTATTTGTAAATTTTTTCCGCATTTTTTTTTGGACTCACCTAGGGAAGGACGGAAATTGTGGGGATATGAAAAAATTGTCTACTTTATATAATAAAAGGAACGAAAAGTTTTCTATCGAGAAAACGAAAATGAATTCAATCTCATCGTTTACGTGTACGTATTGTGGAAATGTCTACACAACTCGACAAGAATTGATCCATCATCTTCCCAACCATCGATCTGATCTACGACCAGATTGTTTACTCTTCGAAAACGAGTTGAAAAATATTGAAGGTGAAATAACTTGCAAGTTGATGTATGATGATACGCATCGAATTTATTTCCTTAAAATTGAATATCTCGATCCACCCCTAGCACTCAATTTACTGTATTGTCCAATCAAATTTCTTATTACAACTTGCTTGGATCAACTGACCAATTGTAAATTTCAACTGTGTTTAGAGGCAGATTTTAGCAGGGATTCCAACACCGTGCGAGCCTATTTCTTGTCCCTCTATACGGCCAGTTACAACGAATCTGATTTGTCGGAAATCTTGGAGTATGCTTGCAAAAAATACAACAGTCTGTCGAAACTTTCGACGAAAAAGGTAGTGGTTGGCCCTTTTTGAAAGTTCGGGGTATAACTGTAAGAGTGGAAAAAATCGATCCTTTTCGTCCTAGTTGTTTCTTACCCTTGCCAAATGCATTAGGTAAGAAATGCAAAGTTACAGTTAAATGTGGAAAATTCTGACGAAAAGTGCTTTCTGTATTCAGTTTTAGCCGCTAAAATGAAGTTGTATGAAACCGAGGTTAAATATTATGAACCATTTTTGAATATTATAAACCATTCCATGTTGATGTTCCTGGTGAGTCTACGACAAATTGATTCCTTTGAACGAGTCAACAATTTCTCCATTAACGTAATTTCTTACAAGGGATCGATAGGGTTACACCTGGTGAGAGTGAACAAAAACATGGAAAGTGAAGTAATTGACTTGTTACTAATAGCCGACGAAAAAGAAAATACTCATTACTGCGCCATCTCGATATTGATAGGGTACTGCGATTTCGAGGTGTAGGAACACACAGGAAATTTTACTGCCGTAATTGCTTTGCAGCCTTTGCTAAAGAACAATCCATGAAGGAGCACATCAGTGAATGTGTGAGATTGAATAGGGAACAAGTACTCACTTTGTTACCGCCTGGCAATAACACGTTAAAATTCCTACACTACAACAGACAATCCTCATCCTTGGGTAATTTATGCAGATTTCGAATGTATGCCCAAACCCATGCAAACTAGTAGTACCGATCCATCCTCAAGTTCGTCTACTAAAGTTAATTTGCATTTGCCTACTTGTTTTGGCTACGTTGTTGTTGGTCCAGAAAATAAAATTGTGAGTCAAAAATTCTACCTCGGCGAGGATGTGGTGGATAAGTTTTACAAATATATGAATAGCAAAATTCAAAAGATTGCCACGATTATAGCACGTCCAAACCATCTGATGATGACTGCCGATGATGAAATTCGGTTCTCGAAAACTGATACTTGTTACTACTGCAACAAAGTCATCATATCTGATAAAGTGAGAGATCACTACCACTTCACGGGAAAGTTCAGATGTGCTTCTCACGTAAAATGCAATCTAGGCGAGGAGAACAAATACTTTCCCGGTCGTATTTCATAACTTGGAAGGTTACGATGTGCATCTACTGATTTCTGTGGCAGAAATCTTCCCTTTGGGAGTCGATGTTCTTGCTAGAAACACCAAGCGTTTCATGAGGTACTTTAACTTCGGCATACGGGATAAGGACTTTTTGGTAAGGTTGCGGTTTTTAGACAGTTATAGTTTCCTGTCTTCCTCGCTCGAAACTTTCGCTAAAAACCACAAGAAAGATCGACCCTTCACCATCTTAAAAACTGCTCTCGATTTGGTAGACTGGTTCGAGCCAGGAGCAAAAAAGGAGGAAATCTTGGATTTATTGACGCAAAAAGGTCTCTACCCATACGAGTTCATACAGTCTATGGATGTGTTTGAAGATCAAAAATTACCTCCTAAAGCAGAATTCTTTTCCTCTCTATGAGGGGACAGTATCACCGACGGCAATTACAATCACGCAACCTCGGTTTGGAATTTGTTGAAGAAGGTTTTTAAATATGATCATCTCGTATATCAGAAAATCAACGTGTATCTTCTAGCTGACATTTTTCACACTTTCAAGGAAACTTGTTTGCTGAATAACGGCATAGATCTTTGCTACTACGTATCCACACCAGGGTTTAGTTGGGCAGCCGCGTTGAAAAAACCAAAGCCGAACTAGAACTGTTTACGCATGGAGGAAAGCATAACTTTATAACTTCCGGTGTCAAAGGTGAAACAACTTTTGTGTCAGAAAGGCACTCGATCGCCAATAACAAATATCTACCAGATACTTACGACGAGAATCTACCTAGTCTATATATACTAGATTTAGATGTCAACAACTAATACGGACTAGCCATGAAAGAATTCCTTCCATACGATCAATTTAGTTGGCTGACGAGGAAAGAAATTCTCGAATTTCGCTTGGCATCGGTCGAAAAAGATTCAGAATATGGTTATATATTGGAAGTAGACTTGGACTATCCATCTCAGCTACACGATGATCACAACGAATATCCTTTAGCGCCGGAAAAGTTTAAAAGAATGTCAAAACTCGTGTCTCCCTTCATGAAAGAAATGGCAGAAAACAAGAAGATCGTTTCTACTTCTAAACTAATGACTAATCTGCTTCTAAAGAAACGCTATATACTTCATTACAGGAATTTACAATTCTACTTGAAGCACAGTTTAATTTTAAAGGTATTCACAGAATTACAAAATTTCGTCAGAAGCAATGGCTAAAATCTTACATAGAATTTAACACTGAAAAGCGTCAACTCCCAACAACGTTTGAAAAATATTTTTTTAAACTGAAAAATAATATGGTATTTGGAAAAACGATGGAAAGCAAATCGGGGTGTTGATCCGTGAAGTTGTCCGATGATCCCAAAAAACTGTCATGTACAGCACTCTGCCACACGTGGATTCTTTCAAGATCCTCAATGAAAATCTCGTACAAGTAAACTTGAGACCTCATAACATCAAGTGCGACTTACTAACTTACTCCGGTTTCTGCATCCTCGAACTTTCCAAACTCACAATGTATGAATTTCACTATGAGTTCGTGCGTCCAAAATACGGAGACCAAGCGCGTTTACTTTTCACAGACACCAACAATCTGTTCTATGAGGTGGAGACATGATTTTTACCAGGACACGGAAACTGAATCAGATAGATTCGACACCAGCAATTATGATCCGTCACATGCTCTATACAGCGTTAAAAACAAACAAGTCCTGGGGAAAATGAAATATGAGACGGCCGGCATCCCGGTGAAAGAATTTGTAGGTTTGAAAGCAAAAATGTACTCGTTTTTAGTCGGAGAAGACAGCGTAGAAAGGCTAAGGGATTATTAGTAAAGCGTTTATCTAAAAAAGTCTCAGTCACGAAGACTACAAAAAAGCACTATTTTTGAAAATATCGTTGAAAGCCACGAGGAGGAGCATTCAAAGTAAGGATCACCAGCTAGCCACGGTTGAAATTTCAAAATCATCCATATCTCCCTACGACGATAAAAGATTCGTGTTGGATGATGTAATAAACACATTAGCGTACGGTCTCTACAGAACCAGCATACCTCACGATTTTGTAAACGACATAATCGATGGAGGATGAAGAAGCTGAAGAGCATGCTTCACTGGTGAAAGATGAGGTGGAAAAAGCATCGATCTGTGAAATACCGAGGCGAAGCGAAGAAGAAAAAATAGTGGCTAATAAGAGGAAAAGAGCCGCTGCTTTTCGTAAGAAATGTGCGATAGAAACTGTTGAACAGAGAAAAGCTAGGTTGTGGAAACTGGCTGCTGCTTTTCGCATGAAATGTGCGACAGAAACTGCTGAACAGAGAAGAGAGAGGTTGGGGAAAAAGGCCGCTGATAAAAGAAGAAGAAAATTGATGTAAAAAAATTAAGACTTGATAACCCTGACAACAAAAATAAAGCATCGTCTAACAACTTCAAAAGTAGAATTTGTTGGCACCCATTGGATGATGAATTTTATTTTATATGGGTCTAAATAAATGCCATAAAAAATATCCGTACTTAACAAAGTAGAGCATTTTTCCGTCTTTTCCTTTCTTCCTACGTAGTACTTTTTCTACTAAAAATAAGTCCGGAACTGAAGTTTTTTGAATTTCCAGTTCATAGAAGCCCCCAAAAATGGGTTCGCACGATTCGTCTTTTAAAAGATAAGTTACCGGATCAGTTTTTTGCACTTTGCAAATCGTGAAAACTTCGTTAGTAAAATTTTGGAGATACCCTATATCAAAAATTTTTTTGACTTTAGAAATTCTGACTTTACCTCCTACTACAAACTTTGGTTTTTTAGACGGTCCTTTAGGTTTTGCTTATCTCAGCAACGGTTCGTGGCGCCTGGTTACTTCCCTCGGTTTCAACTTCGTAGTAGAATGGACGGTGTCGTTGTACTGGGAAACTAACTCGACAATAATATCTACCCATTTATAACTTCCCCGCCCTGTGAATCTCTTCCACATCCGAGTTTTCAGGGTTCTGTTGAATTGTTCTACCACGCTCACCTTCAACTCCGAGTGTGTAGAGTACATGTTAATGTTGTGATGCTTAAGGAGTGCTTTGAAGTCATTATTGTAGAATTCGCTACCTAAATCGACTTGTAAATTTTTAGGGAGTGTCGCTCCTACGAGTATTTTCTTGAAGGCCTCGGTAACGTCTATACCGGATTTAGATTTAAGGGGAATAGCCCAAGCAAACTTCGACATGACGTTAATACAGGTTAGTAGGTAGTTAAACCCTTTATTAAGTTTAGCGTAAAGTATCATTTCCACCAAGTCAGCCTGCCATAGATCATTCAGGCCCAATATAATTACTGTCGGTCTCAGGAAAATTTTTCGCGCTGGTTTGTGAAGTTCTTTTACGAGTTGGTCCATTTTTTAAATTTCCCATTCCGAGTCTTAGTTTCGTTTTCATGATCTTCTTAATGATCTAAGCGGCTAGTTTCTCCCGCCACGTTAGAAAGGATCGTTTCTCACTCTCTGAGCCGTGGAAGCGACGTGCCAATCTTTCAAGTCCGAGCTCTCGGCGTAAGCTATATCGTGTTCTTTGCAGGCTTCGTCTAGTTGATTAATCCCAGGATCTCCTCGAGCCATTCTTTTTTCAAGTTTGGTTCCCGCATTGCAGTATTGGTAGCCGGGTAAATGCAGTTCGAGCGGTAACGTATCTATGATTTTGTTTACGATTCCTTTCCACATTCGATAAAGGGGATCCTGCACATCTCGCACATCTTGCAAAATACAACTTCCATCTGTCTGGTTTTTTTTTGCGGTTATATTACCGGACGGCTCAGGGCTGTTAGCTGTGAGACGCTTACATTTGACACAGTACCTCATCTCGATATTTTTTGGGTTCTTTTGTTTTATATTTAATTTTTTTTAACCCAAACCTAGATTTTGATAAGCCGCCCTTTTCTTCCGCGCAGTTATGATTTGTCTTTGCTGTATTTCTGATAAAATTTCGACCATCTCGTTTCTATGTTTGTCGTGGTCAGCCGATGTAGACTCGTACAAAAGCCTTAGTCTCTTTATCAAGCCATTAGGATCGTCGTAATATTTATAATCTACTCTGGCAACCACCTTTTTAACCATGCCACCCCACTTTTATTAGATTGTTCCATATCTTCCCAAATCTAACGAACCATCGTTACGTACTTGGTGCTTCGATTAGATTTGGGTTTACGAGTTTTTGGATCGTGTTTGTTAAAAATGGCGTCGGTATTTTGTAACATGTCTGCGTAAGCTTCTTTAACTTCTGGTGAGTAGGAGGATTCTTTCTACTCTCTAGAAACTAGCAAACTCCAAAGCCCACGTCTCCCCGCATACTACTTCCCCCGACCGTAATGTCTTTTTCAAAAATTTTAACCACTTTATTCCCCATGGTCGGCTCGCCTTTTTTCGTGTTGTATTGAAGTACAAATACCGAATCCGTTTCCTTGGGATTTAAAAAAATTTTGTCAAAAAATATGCAGCCGTTGGTCCGATATTCTGACCGAGTAACAAACTATCGAGGGACCGGGCAGTGGGAATGTTGGGAAGCTCCAGGGTGTATAAATGCATTTAGCTTGTGCCGCAGAATATGAGGGGATGATTAGGGCCGGTGCTTGTGGAGGCGTATTCAAATATCGGCGATTCGGCGAGACTGAAACTGGGAGGCTCACTAGCAGTAGAGCCATCGGAAAGAGTCAACGATAAATCCGTATCGTAGTCATCCACGTCACTTTCTACTCTTTATAGGCTTTATGGGGGTAGTTTGCGTGGCTAGATTGTTTTTAATCGGGATAGTTTGCATGGCTAGTGTTTTTAATCGGCTTAGTTTGCGAAGCTACACCTAGGATCGGTGCCGGTTTCAGGGTTCTTATTACCGGTTTAAAAAATTCTCGTAGTGATTCTTCTTGCTCTCTCTCGCCCAAACGTTGATTTAGAAACTTTTTAGTTATACGTCTTTTCAGTTTTGCGATTCTCGTTTCGTCATCATTCTTTTGTTTAATAGGTAAAAACGAACGTTTGTTTCTCCCCTCGTTTAACGTTTTGTAATTGATAAAAACCCATAAAGTTTTTCCAACACGTTCTACACAATGTTTTAAACTCCGAAAATCCCATGTCGGGGTCAACGTGATTTTCGTAAACGTGTTTCAAATTTAACTCATCCACCGGGAAAAGGATTAATAAATTTGCATTGTCTCTGGCCTCTTGTTTAGGAATTCTGTGTAGGATTAACTGCAATAAAAAAACATCGTCGTTTGAATGACGTCCTTGTGCGAAGTAACGTTGAATATTTTTTTGTTTGTCCAAAAGGCAAACGTCAAAAAGAATCAGCTTTCGAAATGTTGGGTCCAGTTCTTCACGCAGAATTAAATCTATTTGAGAATCGTGAAAAAACGCTATGTTTTGTCCTATTTTTTCCTCAATTTCGGTAAATACACACTGCAAAGCTTTGTACTTTGGTGGACATAAAGTTTTACTGTAAATAAATAATCGATCATAGTCTACCCATCTTTCATTGCAGATGAAATTAAACAGTAAGTTAGTTTTTCCACAATTCGCGGGGCCTATAATAAGACATCTGATATTTGAAGGTAGGAACGAATGATATTTAGGTACTTTCTTAGGTATGAAAAAGTCTTAGTTTTTAATTTTCATCGCGTTTTTTTATTTAAGTATTTTTTTTGTTTACGAAGATACCTAACCCATAAAGTATTTGTCGGTAAATTTCTCGGAAGTATTGGAACGAGCTACTCCAAAATCTACGTTGCACCATAATTTCACATTGCTGGGAGACTCGTCGGTGACGTACACCGCGGCAATTTTCCCGGTGACTTCCGTCAGATTTAAAGCGTTGAACGATGGCAAGTTAAATCACGGTTTGTCAATTACATTTTTATTAAGTTTCCTTTTAGTTTTGTGAATATTCTCGTACACCCAAGTTCTAAGACAGAGTGGTTTATCTCCGTTACTCTTGTTCAC
>JAHWFP010194704.1:142344-179366 GCA_023313725.1 Lithobius niger
AATCACGGACCGGGGAGGACCCATGTTGCCGAAACTATCGAAATAACAGGGTTCGCCAGAAATGGTAAAATAGGCTACCCAGTGACTTCCGTCTCCATCGTGGAAATCTACAAAGTTTACGATTCCGTTTTCACCAGTAAGCATAAGTTTTAAAGGAAGCGTGTCTTTACTAAAAGTACCTCTAAATTTAGAAATTTCATTACTCTAGCCAATCGGTTTAAATCATGGTTTGTTAAAGGTTTATCAAAATCGATTAAACCCTGGGTGGTCGTAAGTAAAGAATTTTGCCACGGGGAAATTTTTGTTGGCTTCGTTTTTGGTTTAATTTTTTTTTCTACGAGCCAGAACCTTCCACTTGCTTATGATGTCGCACGAATTCAGCTAGAATTTGGGTATCGTTTTGTGCTTTTTTACGGCAGATACCACCCCTGCAGTGCCTCCCGCCAACCACCAATTCTGGCCAAATCTGCACTATCCAACGCCCAGCACTGACCGAGCAACACCTGCTATTCTACCGATCCGTAAGAGAGCAGGCCTTTCATTAGAGTACCGAATGCGGGATAATTTAATTCGTTCACTTGTTTATCACCTAGATGGTGTTTAATATTAGAAAACAGGAACATGAGAGCATTATTAATCAACTTCGCTACATCAACATCGGCGTAAACCATGTCATCGTGCTTCAGCAACCTGCATTTAATCAAAAGGTAACTGTTGGCAATGTGCAGAAATAAATCTTGGTTTTCCACGTGTATTCGAATTTCGTTGTTGTGATTCGTACCGACGATGGGATTATATTCATGATAGGTGTAAGATTGGCCGACGAGTCGTACAATAAAGGTTCGTTGATTTTTAATAGTCTTCTACAATGCTCATTTTCTTGCCGTTGTTATAAATTTGACTAGCTGAAGCCCGTGCTGTGCACGGGGGGGGGGATGAGGCTTAATGGCGCGTCGACAGCTTGGTCATTAGCGCCAACCTCAGTCACAGTGCAAACCCCTAATCTAAATCTTGTCATACATCTGCACCTCCTGCAAAAATTGAAAAACACCGGACAGGAGGACAGACTTATCGCCCAATTGACGCATAATGTCATGCGGAAGATGGAAACAACGACGAAAACCATCAAGATGGCAACAATCAACAAGGAAGTGCCGGACCGTAAGTGGCCGCCGACACCAATAACATTCAGGAGGGGAGGCTGTGCACGGGTGGTGTTTGATGCACTATTTGTAACATTGGGACGGCTTGCTCTCCCATGTGTTTGTTGCGGAAGGCGTGTATCCCGTCTATGTATTTTTGCACACGATTTTCGTTTGCTTCGCTCAATCAATAAGCACCACCCCTTCCCCGGAAAGGCGAAACCTTTAGGCCGCTAGGTTTGTCATTTTTTCCCCCATATTTAACCGATTTTAACTAATACTTTTATTTTGACTGTCTGCAACGACCGAACCTTGAGCAAGCGGTTAAGGGTGGGGCATGGATGGTGTTTGTAACATTGAAGGCCGCTCCAGACAGAAGACAATTTCGTGCGAAGGGTTGGGTTACTACATGTCTACAAGGTCAAAATTGCTGCAATCGTATGGTTGATGTTGTGTTTAAGCACTAATATTGAAGTCTTTTTTGCACCATATTGCTACACTGGGCAACCGCGAGCAGCTAGTCTGGTTAGGGCTTAAGATATGTTTGCGCTGTCATGTGTTTGTAGTGGAAGCGCGTGTATGCCGTGTATATGCCATCTATTAATTTTTGATCACTCTGGCTAACAAATGCTGATTTTCGTTCACTTCTATCACTCAATCAGCGCCTTCCCTGATCCGGACTCCATGCACTCTCATATGAATAGTTCCACTGGTAGTAAATAAATACGCTTTTGTACACCGTAAATCAAAAAAATACGCATTTGTACAGCAAAATCTAAATCTTTAATTTGCTGGCTTTGCCTTTTTGTTGAATGTTTAACCGAGTTTCACTAATTCTTTAATTTTAATCATCTACAACGACAGAACCTTTAACCAGCGGTTTAATGTTAAGTTGCATACTTAAACTTAAACTTAAACTTAAACAAAATAAACAACCAAAGCCAAGCTTGTATGGTTGGATGAGCAGAGAGTACACTGATTGGCAGAAAGTGTTTTGCCGTAGGCTGCCTTCCAGCCATTAAGAGATCTGTCTTCAATCATATTATGAGGAAGCCGGTTCCAGTGAAATATACGTGAAGCATTGTTTTATCCATTAAAAGTTCCGTTTTCAGTTTACGTGCATGGGCTAACCCGGACCCGGACTCCATTCACTTTTATATACATATTTTCACCATAAATAAATAAATACGCCTTTGTACAGGAACGTCGTAACCTTTAGCCCGGCGGCTTTGTCATTTTTTTATTCAATCTTTAACCGAGTTTCACTAATCCTTTTATTTTAATCGTCTACAACGACAGAACCTTCAGCCAGCGGTTTAATATTACAATGCATTTACCTGAACTGAAGCAGTGTTTTATCCATCGTTTCAGTTGACTGACAACAATCAGTTTTTAGTTTATTGCCAACAATCATTTTGCTTACAATAATGGAATACTGTTATTATTAAACGGGTGGCCGGGTGTTATTGACAATCAACGCAGCATTGTTACTGTTATTATTAGACGGGTGTCCGTCTGGGTCGGGTGGCCGTTTTACAACACTGCAACTCGTTTTTATTGATGTAGATGAGAGCTTTATTTCTAGGTGTTAAACTGAGTGTGTTTTTATTGTTATTAAATTTTATTAACACTGGCGATAGCCAGTGTTAGTAAGGGTCGACCTAGGACCTCTGTGTTAAACTCTCAACTTTGAGAGCGTATAACTCCGTCAAAAGTAAACATATTTAAACCAAATTTGGAGTAAGCCTTGACTAGTAAAGGCCTGCCTGCAGTCCAAAAATTGTGAAATTCGGTCCAGCCAAACCCGAGATGCAGACAGGGGCCAAATAGACAACTTCTTGTTCAACTTCTTCTTGTTGTTGATGTTCTGGGGATACTTTCGTCTGTCCTCTCTACAGGTCAAACCATTTGTCCAATAAAGCTGGTTCTTAGCTCATTTTACAGGTATTGCTCTGTAGATGTGCCCTTTTCGTAAGGCCTTTTCTAATTGGTCAAGTGATTCAGGGGTTACGGAGCTCTAAACCACCAGATTGATTGTTTTACATTGTTTTAAACATTGTTATTATGCAACAATACCAATTAGCAAACGCAAGCTGCGAGACATAGACTGAAGATTAAAGGATTTGTTTCTATTGTTACCATTGGCGATAGCCAGATTAGTAAGGGTCAGCCTATGGTCTCTTGTGTTAAACTATCAGCTTTGACCGTCAACTGCACTGTTTTACAGTTTAGCTGCAATTCTAAAAGTAACACGAATTAATAAACAAAAACGGAACGTTAAATGTTTAGAGTAAGGATCTAAAAGTCAAAACCTAGAAGGAACATGGACAAGCTTTGACAGTCAGGGTCTAGCTGTAAATTTTGTCAGTAAGAGGCTGGAAAGCATTAGACCCTTACTACCCGGTGGTCAACAATAAATACATTTTCACGAAAAATTGGAAATCATCCTACAATGACCCATGTGATGATCAAGTGGTAGTATGGTTATAGGTTTCCTGCTTTGCTTTACGTTGAAAATTATTTTTCAATTTAGTAACATGCCAGCATATTCGTAGCAGACAGCATTATGGTAATCCTCTACCATAAATCTACGAAATATAATAAAAATTCTAAAGCATCAAAAGACAAAATGCCAAACTTCACAAGAAAATTGTGTTATTAAAGTTCCAAAACAATATTGTAAGAACAAAGAAAACCTGCTACAACCGTTCATACACACGTTCAGTCCGAAGAGACTAGAACTAATCTAACCACCGGGTAGTAAGGGTCTAATGCTTTCCAGCCTCTTACTGACAAAATTTTACAGCTAGACCCTGACTGTCAAAGCTTGTCCATGTTCCTTCTAGGTTTTGACTTTTAGATCCTTACTCTAAACATTTAACGTTCCGTTTTTGTTTATTATTATTAAAGTTACGAAAGAAACCCTTTCTTTTTTTCCAACACGAGCAGCTCTTATACTTCTGATTAAGTTCACAGTAATGCGTAAATAGATTAAATTATGTGAAGACTTGATGATTTTGAAACCCGGAGGTGAATTTGGATAAAACGAATATAAAGTGGATTGAGTGTCACCATTTACGTAAGAATTTCCACTGATGCCAACGTGCACAAAAATTGTGTTTATATTTATTATTTCGACGGTATTTTGACTTTCTCGACTCCTCAAGTAGGTTCCTAAATGAAACCCCAAGACTCGAGCCAAGCTCTTTTCACCCATAAAGGCTATTCCATATTTTGAATCGTTAATTATCAAGTTGATTCTTAAAGTGTTTACGCTAGGAAGAATCGAAATGGCTTCCCTGTCATGACCATTTTGGTCTATCGAGTTTTTTTTAGAAATTTATTCAAATCTTTAATTTCGTAAGTACAGGGAGTGAGTGACTACCACTTTCTGCCAAGTTAAACCAGTACCTGCGATGTATTAATTTCGTTATTTTTTGAATCGATGTTGTATACGCTGTTATACGTGTCTAAATTAATAAGCGCCAATTCGTAGCTTTTTTCAGGGTCCAAATGAATTGAAGTATTTAGATTAAATCTCAAGTCAGAGTCTTTGCTAGTGAGGATAAAAGAACAAGAGTCCATTTCTTTTTTACTTCCTTTTTTTCGTCCGATAAACAGAGTTTACTAATACGTAGGTACTGCCAAATTTAGGGGAGGCAAAACACACACCCTCCTCCATATTGACGCCCAACAGAAATGGCATCATTCCGAGACTCATCAAAAGTGACATCACAGTAGATGGCACCTTCGTCCAGATTGACGAAAACGAATAAAAAGGTAGTAAAAGGCGCACCCTCCTCTAGACCGATGGAACCCACCGGAAGTGACACCCCCCCCCCCCCCACACACACACCTGACCGGAGAATACGTCATTACCCCCACTTTGATCACGTGACCAGAAGTGACGTCATAGGAGATAGCAGAAATGCACCCTCCTGCAGACTGACGAAAACAAATAAAAGTTAGTCTAAGGCTTTTCCTATCTCCACCCTCTTGAGGAATAAGAAAAAAAAATAACAAAAGGTTTTAAAGGAGACTTGTCTACCCTCCTCCAAATCAACAAAAACCAGAAGTGACGCCCCCACTTTTCATCAGGTGACCGGAAGTGCATCATTACCCCCATTTTGATTACGTGAATGGAAGTGGGGGTATATGGGTAACTTAATATCGTACTTTACCCTTCTAGTGTAAATCACAGTATAAACAATTGATTACTTTATTACTTAGGTATTTCTTCACGATTTGAACGATTATCCTACGTCTCGTAGATGGCAGCTTCACACTCTTGGCAATAAAATTGAAATTGGTATATCCAGCAAACAAGTAAGTCGTTGTTTATAATTTTTTTATTATTTGTGGTGACATAGAACATAGAATGCGTATATCATTGAATGTGTGTGGAAAATTTGAAATGAATTGGACATTGGGTTCAAAAGTTGTGGAGATATAGAAGATAGAATACATGAGATGTAGAAAATGTGTGGAAAATTTGAAATGAATCGGGCAATAGGTTCAATAGTTGTTGTGAAGACACAAGACATTGGCAAGAAATCTAAATTGAAGCAACAAAGGCTAGCCGTATTTTATAATATTTTTGCAGTACGTTGCACTTTTTATCAAGTATAATCCTAGGTTTAATTATAGCAAACGTACTTACCAAGAGTTGTTACGACACACAAAACTAATTGTATCACGTCAATATTCAGTTTAAGACCTAATCCACAAGTAGGATATTTTTTAAAGACTTATAATTTTCTTTAGAACTAAACAGTCGTATCCATGCCTATGCCCTCATTGCTTGCTAAAAGATTGTTGCCTTGATAGTACGATTTTCTATAAAATTAAGCCCTTTGTTTTCCCCAGCACACAGTGCAACATACATGGCTGACAGTAGTTGATGTCTTCAAATACAGTAAACTAGTAACAAGCACTACAACTGACTCAAACAAATACGATGGATGGATAAGTTTCGATTTTGCTGAATAGCGCAGTAGCAACTTAGGGAATGAATGTTCATGTGTGTAGAACTATTCAAAGTACAAGAAAAGATTCTGTTTTCTGCTTCAGCATTCACTTCGGTCGCATTACAGCTGTGTACCTAAACCTAAACTGTTACCTACTGCGTATCTAAACTGTTAATGTCCAATTAATGTTCAGCAATTTAAGAATGAGGTTGAAGAACTCTAAAAACCCTTCAATATATTAGTGCACATCGGGGAAAATAGCGGGTGAATGTTGATAAGGTTTGGCAGTGGAGCTTAGTTTTTAGAACGATTACTTAGCCTGTTGTTATTTTTTCTATCTTTGTAGGTGAGTTTTATTAACAGAACTAGTCATCCTTGTGTGACTGATACTGAGTACAGAAAATGTCATGATGACTGTTTTGCAGATTTCCTGAAAATGCTTAATGGCTCGTGTGGGTAAGCAAACCGTTTTATTCACGTTTTCCTCTCTTATCGTTTTCATTGATTTGAAGAAAAAAAAGTGTTTTTCAAAGAAAATGTAAAGCGATTTCTGCACTAAAGGTAGCCTGACAAGCCCTTGCAGAAGCAATCTTTAGTTTACTTCTAAAGTTCTTCACTTCAACGTGATTTTTATAGCGGCATAAAAACTGCAAAAATGGCTTAAGTGTTTTTATGTAATAACAAACTACACTCAAGCTATTTTTTTTTTGGTAATTTACTTGTTTTCCCGTCCATTTTTTTACAACTGTTCAGTAAACCAAACATTAGTTGAACTCCTTCATATGGCTCAGGTATACTGTCACGAATCATGCTTTGTGTCAGTTTTAATCCTGCACATCACGCTCAACTCGATCTATTTCCCGCTATGCCTTGCCTCCAAGGTTGGACTATTCACGAAACTTAGTACTTCTTTATACATCAAATCCAACTATTAAAGAACGTAGTGCGTGTAAGGCTGATATCAATTCAATCCGGTCTATAGGACGTTTGTCAAATACACCGAGTACAAGTTGAGCACATTGAATAATAAAATAAATGCACCATTCTAGCTAGCTTATGTGCCAACGTAAGCTTTATCAGGATGAATGAACTGCAGATCAACATAAACTAGCTAAGCTTTGAAAAGGGTTTATAAAAGATACGTTTGTTCAAATTAGACAATTTTCTTTTTAGTCCTATAGCATCATCCAGTATCTGTTATATGTAAAAAAAAAATGCTCTGAGAAAGAGACCTTGAGTCAGGGTCTGCTGCAGTTGCACAGTTGCCGGAGCTCCGCCTAGTTAGTAAGGTGGAAAGAGATTTAGTTAACGTTTAGTCGAGAGGAAAAAAGTACAGAATTAATTTTCTTTTTATATTTGTTATAGCTTAGATAAATCCTTAGGATTGCTTTGGTAAAACACATGGAATCCTGTGAAAACCTGTTTCACATATGAATAACTTTTAAAATAATTTTTTTTTTTGTGTTTTTAGATTTCCCTTTTATCCTGAACAGATGAACTTGCCTCCTTGTATGTCAAGGACGATAGAAGCTGATGTCATGTGGAAAACGAGCGAGGCTTATCTCAGAGGCCAAGCCATGTCTAAAGACACGAAACAGTACGTACCTGGGGAAGTGAAACCTTGCCAATGCATCCGCAAATGTCAACACCGCATCTTCGACTACAAACTGGCATACTCAGCTAAGCTCAAAGATCAATCTGCGTACATTTTACAGTTCAGTGATCTGTATGACACATTCGTTGAGGAACGTTTGTCCTATGACATTATCCACTTACTTTGCGATATTGGAGGAAATTCTGGTCTATACATCGGTATGTCGTTGTTGTCCATTTTTCAATTAGTTCAAGTGGCTCTCAACTCGTTTTCATTGAATACTGTACCTCGTCGGTTTAATAAAGAGGATCCACTTTTTCGAATTGTTGCTAAGACTTACAGCCGATGGGCTGAAAATATAAAACCTAAATTTAACAACACCCTGCGATGCAACATGGATCTAAAATGGAAAGTGTTTGCCTATGCTCTTTGCATAGGAATGTTGCTATTTGCTGTTACAAACAGAACATTGCACTTTTTTAGCAATCCTGTAATAAAGGTCATTGATGTGAAGTTCATTGAAGAGTTTGAAAAGCAGCCAACAGTCGTGATCTGTCCTGGGAATTTGGCTGCAGAAAAGAAGCAAAGAAAAATTGCTGCCCAAAAAAATTATAGTGATATCTGCGATATCAAGCCATGGGAACTGCTAGATGAAGTAGATGCCAAGCTCATTTGGATGAACGAAAAGGTAAGATGTATCCTGAATGAAAAGTTAGCTTTTGGAGCATGAAAAATTTTCTTACCTATAAATTCGTGAGTGCTCTGTATTGGCTAATTATGAACACCTGTAGCCCATAAACCGATCAATTTGTCATCAGTTTCACCATTCTTTGAATGAATGGACTAAAGCTGCTGTAGTGGGTATTGGTGTTGTTTTTATTGAATAGGCCGAAGCCTTTGGGTCTGTAGTTGATAAGCTTTTAGCCAGAATGAATTTTATTGTGTTTTTTGGTTGTTTCCTTGTTGAATTGAACTGAAGATTTCTTCAATTTCTATATGTGGCTGTTGTCCCATGTTATTCCAACGAATTACTTTTTACTAGTAGGGTTCCTCAGGAATCGATCTCCTACCCATTGAAGCTCATCCTTTTTGTAAATTAGTAAGTTTGTGATATCACCTGGTGACACTGAATTCTCAGGAATTTTATAACTATAGAGTGCGTGCTATACCTGCGTCTTTCATGGAGGTCTTTTTGTCTGGTCGATTTTTCCGTGTGTTGGCTGGCACTACTGTTTCTTCACCTTACCTGCCAGAGACCAGTGTCTCCCAAAGTT
Source organism: Lithobius niger (assembly GCA_023313725.1). Taxonomy (NCBI): domain Eukaryota; kingdom Metazoa; phylum Arthropoda; class Chilopoda; order Lithobiomorpha; family Lithobiidae; genus Lithobius; species Lithobius niger. The sequence continues at coordinate 151,322 of JAHWFP010194704.1, forward strand.
GTTTTTTGAGTGCAACTGCTTTTGCTGTAGCATAAGTAGCTTAGATCAGAACAGCTCCATATCACGGTCAATGTTTGTGGTTTACTTTGCTCTGCACTGCCAATCAAGCAATGGCGTCGTGTGAAAGACAATTACAGTTTTCTTTTAAAAAGTCGCATGATTAGGCCTCGGCTCATTCGGCTTTATCCAAGCAAGATTATCTGCATCCACTTTTGTCATCATCGTGGACTGCTTGCTGGCCCTGAAGTCCATCTAGGGGAACTCCGATACCGGTTGTGAAAGAAGTCCTATTTCTAATGACAGGGTTACTTGGACTCCATATTTAGAGAGGTTGCGCAATAAATGCAACCGGTCATTTGCTGCCTTGCGGGTCTTAACTGATACTGATTGGGGTGCTGATACGTTTGTACCATGCATTTCTCCCACCTAAGTTACATAAGGCTTTACTGTGTACGAGTCAGCCAGCAATACATTATTAAAGTTTTTGGATCCCAAACATCATTGGGGGTTCCACATTGTGACGGGTGTATATAGTATCAGTACAAGGGACAGACATTATGTAAAAACAGAGTATGCCAAAGAATCCTGCTCGGATAATGCCATTTGGGAAGGGTGTTCACCTTAGCCAGGAGCTCCGTCAAAGATGGGATTCACAAATTGTCAACAGGCAAATTGCGAATCTTCACGTTTTGTTCACCTTGAATGCCTGAGTATGGTTTCAATGTTACTCCCTCATTGTGGTAGTATAAACTGCGTGTTTATCCTGAGTATACTTTTAGCCTTCAGTGCTGAAACTCCCACTGACTTATACTTTCAGGAGTATCACAGACTGTTGCTAGCTTCAGAGGGTTTATCCATTATCTATACGGAAAGGCCCAAGACTGACTCCGCAGTAAACTGTGCTTACAATTGTGGCCCGCAGTTGTGCACATTCAGACTTTTTTCAGTACATTCTGCAGAAATGTATGCAATAGGTCGAGATCTAAGCATTGCTGCTAGTTGTCTGCAAGATCATTTTGTCATCTTCACGCACTCGAAAATTGGTTCATAGCACGTGTCGCGATTTCAGGCAATGAGCAGGGCTAACTTAGTTGTCCAGGCTGCCCTTGAGCTAACAGAGTTAAAAGGTCTCCCAGTTTTGATATCTGCGGCTTGCTGCGTCCTTCATACAAATCTTCTGTGTCACTGGCAGGAGGATTGGAAATAGGTTATTATCAATAAGATGCGTACAGTTAAAATACATTTTATAGCCTGGTGTTTGTCTTCGGGAGAATGTGATTCTGATACGTTTCAGGATGGACCTCATCTATCTGATGCACGCACTTACTCCATGGTGGGGATGCACCAGTTATGCACATATTTTACACTGTTCTCTAACAATTATGCGTATCTTAGTGCATTGCTAGCCTGCCATGAATGTTGTGTGTTACTTGAAATGCTTCCAGAAATCTTGGGTGGTAATCCGTGACATTTTCTGCAGGTCACCTGATTTTTTTTTAATTTATGTTCCATAGTCTACTTTGGCTTGATTTTTTTGGTAATTTTTACAATAGTTGAATAAAGGTCAGTTGAAACCACAGTTTATTCTTGTCTCTCATCGTCCCTCTAAATTGACCCTGTCATCGTCGTGGAGTGGATAACCCAGTTTGGGTAAGTGCTCCATGAAAGCAAACAAAAAATAACATCGTATACTCGCATGTACACGCACAGAAACACAGCTAAAACTCAGCAATTCTATCCATTCCCCGTATTCATTCATTGCATTTCGGTACGCAATGGGTGAATACATATGGCAAGTGGATAAAATTGCTATGCTTAACTGAGTTTTTGTGCGTGTACATACAAGTATGGGTTATATTTTTTTCTGGGTTTGCTTTTAGGGAGCACGAACCCACTCTGGGTTATCTGCCCAGCGACAATGAGAGGGGCAAATTAGAGGAATGACGAGAGGGACAAATTGCTTATATAACAATGTTTAACCCGCCTTATCGTTTCCCGAGGATATTAAGGTATGTGGAATACTTTTTCCCTGAGTTCCTCCCTGAGTAAAGTTTGATTTCAGTTTTTTGCTCCCCTTCTGATTTTTCCCAGGTCAACAGTCATATTTTTGCAAAACCAGGTTTTTTTTGTACTTAGTGTAAACGAAAATCTCCTTAGTCGTGAAAATTGGTAATTTTAGACACGCCAAGCTATAATGATAAAAATTTTAAAAATAAAAACTTAAATTTAAGTCTTAACTTGTTGAAGTCAAGCTGCATTAATTACCATGTGAATGGGACAATCTTTAAATTGTGTAAGTGGTAGACAATTCCAAGCGTTGTGTATCTATAAGATAGACTCACCACAAATTGGAGACCATCCTTACATTGGTTGGAAGTTTAAATGAAAATCATATCCTCTAGTCTAAAGAATTAAATTAAATGAAAAAAAAAACACAAGGACTGAGTACTGCTTTGCTTTCTACCAAGCTGCAAATTGTAAATTTTCCGTTAATATAAACATATTTTCTATCAACAACAGGTCAAAGATGGTGAAGAAGACTTTTGGCATTTTTATTGGTTTGTGTCACTCTTTGATGGAACATGTTTGGATTTTGATGTTGGTAAGAATTTTTTAGGTCTTTGGTAATTATCTTTTTACATTGTTCGAAATGGATTACTCCAATGCCACTCACCAAGATTAACTAAATTTAGATATAAACTTATTCCGTTTCTGTTTTAGCCTAAATTTTAAGCCATGTCAGTGTGACACAAAATCCCGAACTCTGATTTTAAATGGATATTCCATTAGTTTCTCTCTACTAATACAAGTCTTTTTGACTTCGTCTGTTAGTCACAGAAAATGCAACACTTACGCTGTCTATGCTCAAATAATAATTTTTTCTCAAAACTTTCTGATTTGATTCAAACTTCGTAGCCATTGTAATACTACAACACGTCAAGAGATCACAATGCGTTGAGTTAAACTATGCATAAACGACAACATGTGCCAAAATCTGACCTGCGACCACAAGGCAACTCCATTGGTAGTAGGCTGTTAATGTAGAAATCTCTCACACTAAAATGTACACTAATGGATTTCTTTACAAGGCGGCCGAAACGTCATTCATGCACAAGTTGGATAGCCACTCCGAACGACTTTTTGTATGAGTAGCGAACAATATTGCTTCATGTAGCAATATTGTTGTTGTTATGATTATAGCTGAAAGTGATTACCACGAATATGCTAGTCTGATTCTAAGCCTATTCACGCCATCTTTCCGGTCAAACGTCACCTTCCGTATTTCCGTAGTTTAACTCGATGCGTTGTGCAGTTTTGTCTAGCTGTCGAATTAGAATGACGGCGATGTTGGAATCAAATCAAGAAGATTTGAGAAAATTATTATTCGGAGATAGCAGAGTGGTGGTTGCTGTTCTCTGCGGATAAATCGATACATACAAAATCCAAAAAAGGTTGCATTAGTATGCGTTGTGTCTTATAAATAACATGCCAGGTGAGATACATTGTCAAGGTAGGGATGTGGATTGTTAATAATATCATGCTCATATAGAAGTAACCTTGGGTGAACCCGACGATGACATTCAAAATGACCTTGGAAATCGTAATCAAGGTCCTAGCCTATGTAAGATATTGTCATAAAGTAAATCAGAAAATTGTGGGGGATCGTGAGACTAGTACACCATGAGGAAGCTGAACAGAAATCGCAAACAAAACAAGGAAGCAATTGGCAAAATCTGGGTGATTTTGGACAAGGAGCCATCCATGGGGCAGAGGTTGAGGGATGGAAAGGATCTATCCGCGGGGCAAAAGGAAATATATAACTAGTTAAACTACCAAATAACACAGTAATATGGTAAACAACAAATATCCGTGAATAGTTTCTGTACTATAGTGTATAGCCCTACATACCCTTTACCGTGAAGAGGGGAAGAGGACAGCCATAATTATTACTTAGACTGTCTTTTCTCTGTATGCATCATTTGCTCAGCCAATGTCCCCAAAGGAAAAGCTAAAAGAAAAGTGGTAGTAAGACAGGCCATCCTATAACTGATGCAAAGGTCAAGATTTTCGCCCAAGCCAGCTGGAGAGACTGAAATGTATCTTGGGTGATAGCATCCACTTTTGTGTGGAAACTTTCTCGGAGATCATCATGCTGTTATAATATAAACTACGCTCATTTGGCATCTCCGTAAGAAGAAGTTCATTGGGGACAGATCCAGGGAACGGGTAGGCCATGCAGTTGGTCCCTCGCCCCTCCCTATCCACCAATGTGTTAATTGTTCGTCTAACCACTCTCGTGCAGCAATGGGCAGGCGCCCATTGTACGTAAACTATGGATACACCTCTGCATTAGCAACCAGCAATTGCTCCAGTATTGGCTGCACCTGCTTGTTTAACAGTTCAGATACTGTTGATCATACAGATTGCCCTGAATGAAAAGTGGATCGAATGCCAGATCATCTTAAATGGCCCAACAAACATTCATTCTATCAGCCATATTGGCAATGGGGCTCAGCGATGTTGTTTGGGTTTGTACTTCACCTGACCATGTCTGTCAAACGTTGACTCATCAATGAAAATTAATCTTCTTGTGAATGCTGGATCCCTGTTAATTCAAGCAGACGGCCACTGGCGGAAATCTAGTCAATGGTTCGGATGTCCTACACGCAATTCCTGCACGAATAGGATTTGCTTTATGACGCCAGTCTACTATATCCTTTGACCCGTCATATTCCACAGCATGATGACGCAGCGATAGTTTAGGACGTACATCCATGCTAGCTAGCACTTCTAATGTTACAGCATCGCCTGTTACAACCTCAGATCTACCATACCTCTTCTTCTCAGCTCCGTCAGCTTCCATTTAATCAGGTTATTAACCTGATAACATTGTAGCTTGGAGTAAATCGTTATGGATAATATCCAGAGAATGGTTTGGCTGCTTCACAATGATTTTCCCCATTACAGAACTAGAGAATCCTGGGTCGTTTTGCTGGTATGAACGACCACTGCAACACGTGTATGCTAAGGTACAGAACAACAGACAATTACGATGCTGTGAGTGGTCCAGAAACGATCAGAAACGAAATGGCTATGTGCTGAACGTTCACGACAAGGCTAATCTATCCTCACTATTGCTGTAGTGTAGTACGTACGTTGGTTATTGGTTAAGAATAATTTTGTGAGGCCAAAATTTATTTGAAGATTACAGACAATGTGCCACTTGTATTTCTCATAAATAGGTAGAAAGATCTTCCATACTTAATGATTTTATTCTTTTAAGTTCAGATATTTGTCCTGGGTTGTTTACATGTGTATAGGTCAAGTTGGACAGACAAGGCCACTAAAAAACCTGTTGTATCAATACGTAGGAGAGAAAGAGGGAGAACAGACACTAGGTGCTGTTATACAATTCCTCACTACCCAAACACGTCATTTATGCAGAACTATCCTGTTAATTATTATCGAATGAGTAAACTTTAACGAATTTTATTTGTTGTCGACCATGTATTCCAATGCAGAGTGTACACGTGTATGTGCTTCGAGGAGGTACCTTGATATCGGACTCACTGTTGCATCAGTTGCATGCATTATTTATAGTATTACCAAAACCAGGCAACAATGTTTACTGTCCAAGCAGCACTTCGTTTGCTAGCTCTATTATTTCTGTATTTCATGCTGCCCCATGGATGGATTCTCTGTCCTTTCTAATTAAGTCACGTCAATATCTTGTGTAGGTTAGGAGATAGACATTGGACGACTTCGAGGACGATATCCACGGTCATTTTGGATATCATCATTGCATTCACCGTAGGTAACTTCCTACATGAGCATTAAGCTTGTTATTACCAACAACCAATTTCTAAGTCTTAACGATGAATTCAGCTAGCATGGGACTATAATAAACCAACGTAATTCCTCTTTAAAAATCGTAAAACCAAACCATTCTACTGTAATATTAAAATTTAGCATCTCAACTTACCCGTTGCGAGTTACTGTCAAATTTACCATATAACCTTGCAATTGGACTATATAATTAGGCATGGAAAACATGTTTCTCCCACGTGATGACGAAATACCTTTTGGATGTAGGAAGTTAAAAAGCATACTGTACATGGACAATTACTAACTTCCCGGACCAGAAGATTCCAGAGATTTTTACACAACGTATCCACGAAAAGGAAGAAGCCGTTTGCCTAATAATCCCAGGGTACATAAGCAAAGGTGCAACGTTCTGGTTTCACTCCTTCGACCCCATATACCTACAAGAAGAGCTTCCTTTCAACTATTGTAATTTTCACATTTTACTTTAAAATGTAATAAATGCTGATGTAAACTTATTTACGTTGCCTTTTGGACTCATATGTCAGAAATAGGTTTGCATCGGTATTTATTTAGCCTATCTCGAGCCCAATGGCTTTCCGTCCTGTTTAATTTAAAATGTAAAACTAACTTCTCTGTGTTTTGGGAATAAATTCGTAGTTTAATTTAAAATGCTTTCTCGTTCCAAACTCAATTCTTATTCGATTTACAGAGTAGGAAACTGACAGTTGCTATCCAGGGCTTAGACAAAGAAAAAGTCAAATAATGCGTTACGAACTTTAATATTTGGGCTTTATAAGTTAACGTTTTGTCAGTTTTGAAAAATTTCGCCTAACCAATACTTCATGAATAATAAGCAAATCAAGGACTTTTTTTTACTTAGCCAAATTTTTGGAAAATCAGTAATCAAATACGAGGAAGCAGGCTGGACATCATGGAAGCCACTGTATTTTGTTTAAGACAAGTATGAAAGGGTTTCATACGAAGATAGTCATGCTGAACAGTGAATCAACAACGTTCAAAAAGTGTTTATTGAAAAGGAAATTCTGCCTTAATACTGTAAAAGCTAATAAGGGTTATTGTAAAATGGCCAATGCGTTAAAGATGGCGTCCAAAAGTCAGCATCTATAACTTCTACACGGAAATAATATTAGTACACGGTCTACTGCAGTAAAAGCACTGTTACTACATCAAGGTTCTTGACATCTTATCATAATTGGTAAAACTAAGCTAACCGGGGGTATAAAACTTGCCAACAGGGAAACTGCAAATGAAAAAGCTATTGGGCTGTTAATGTTAGCGGCAGACACGAAAGTTATCCAAACACCAAGAAATTTGCCAGCTGCTTATGAAATAAAGAACTATTTGAAAGCAAGTTCTAAGCCATCCAATATTTTGATTTATTTGGGTTTAGGGAAAAAACTACTTGAAATGCAGAAAACTGAATCAATGCCAACTGCAGAGTATTTAAGTAAATCGGCTGTTATTTTTTCAACAAATTGAAGATACAGGTTGCACGATAGATGATGAAGACCATGCATATGTACTATTTGGATGCCCAGCTTAATATGACTAATTAATAACAAGTTTTCTTACTCCACTTAAAGAGAGGTAAAGATAAAAACAGAAGACAGAATATTTACTGATCATGCATGAGTCGAAAAATGAATTTCTTGCTAACATACAAAATGTTTGAGATGATTACACTTACCTGTCTAAGCCTGTGAGGACACCGCAAGCAACGACTGGTATCACGTCTTACTGCTGCGGTTGTGCTGGCCACAGATCCAATACGTGCATTAGTGAAGCATCACCTCGGTGACCTTTCCAGGGAATGCGACCAGTCGAGGATATAGGCCCTACATCCAACAAGAATCAGCGAACACTACGATACTGTAACATGCTTTACATATAGTAAATACACCCAAGCAAAAGCACTAGCAGCTCAAAATGTCTAGAATCTTAATAATGTAATGATAATTGACTCAGGCTTACCAAAGCACTGTACTTTAAATAGATCGTGGTTCTCATGCACTTATCAAATCGAGACTGAATCCATTAAATGACCACCTATGAGTAATACGGTTAAAACTAAAACATCAGGAACGTAACTATTTAAATTAATTCAATAAGGTTCATATTAATCAAGGCCCTACATAATCTGTAGTTTGATGTAAACTTATTTTCTTTTGGTCAAGCAACGCAAAACGGTTTTAAATTGTTCTTGAAGACTTTTGTTTAGGGCGCCGGAATTGTATCGACATGGAGTTATGTTAACTCCGGAATTTTCTTAAAACCCGACCCCTTTTTTGGACCTGGAATTACAGTAACTCCGGATTCGTGATTTGCAAAAGTGTCTGAAACAATCCGGAATTGTGGTAACACGGAGTTGCTGTAACTCCTGATTTTATTGATGATTAAATAACGTCCAGGCCTCGATCGCGCTTCCGCGCTCGTTGCGGCTATGCATATAACAACAGAAACCATGTTACTACAATTCCGTATTACTACAAATCCGTGTTACTATAATTTTGGATATTTTGAGACACTTTTAACGCAAATTACGAATCCGGAGTTACTGTAATTCCGGTTCCAACACAGGGGCCAGTGTTTATGAAAATTGCGGAGTTAACGTAACTCTTGTGTCGGTACAATTCCGTGCCTCCTTTTGTTGCACAGTATTGTATAAACTGTCGGCTGCAAGAGCTTTTACTGCCCAATAATATGTGTGTGGGCTATTCAGAGTACTTAAAAAATACCGCACCTAGTGAATGCAGTAATTTCACAACCACTTAAAATTTAGGGTGGAATGAAAAAACTTTTTTTTTTAATTAACTTGGGCTGGGTACGGAAAAGTTGCCTTTGGGTACAAAGTAAGCTGTGTTAAAAGGATTTTGCCCTAGGTTAATATTTAGGTCTGCCCCAAGCCACTTAAAAATCTCAGTTTGCATGCATTTGCAGTATTCGGCAAAAAACATTATAATTTCTTATAATTACAAATTAATTTGGGCTGAGTATGGAAAGGTTGCCTTTTGGTACAAAGTAAGCAGTGTTAAAAGCAGTTTGCCCTGTGTTAATATTTAGATCTGCCCCAAGCCACTTAAAAATCTCGGTTTTTATCCATTTTGCGATATTTGGCAAAAAATGTTATAATATATTATAAATGCATATTAATTTGGGCATGGTACGGAAAAGTTTCCCTTTAATAAAAGGTAAACTGTGGTAAAAACATTTTGCTCTAGGTTAATATTTAGGTCTGCCCCAAGGCAGCTGAAAAGTGGCTTTTTGGAGTTTATTTTCGGACTATATTTGGATTGGTTTAAATTGAATACACGGTATTGTGTTTTCAATTCAAATTACATTTCCTAAATCATAATTTTGTTTAAAATTACTTTCATTTTTATTTATTTTGTTTGAAATAAATTATTTAATCTGTCTCTTTTATTGCAGATTAGAAAATAATTAGAATGGCTGACGTTTCTGGAAGTAAGCACCCGAAGACACGGTTGCGTACCAGTAGCCTGATTTTTGGAAACCCTTCGGATTTACCACCGACCGTTCTTCCCACAAATGCCGGTGTGATGAAATGTTACTGGTTCCTTACAGAAGAAATGACAGAGATATTTGCAGAGAACTCAGCAGTTGCTGAAGTTTCAAGTTCTGTTGTGTCCAAAGTCGAAGCATTGTAGTACAAGGCATCGAGTTTGATTTTAACACACAAGTGCATTGTAGCAAGGATAAAAGAAATACATGACGAGTATCGAAATTTGCTCAAATTCTTCAAGAGGCGACAAAATAATCCTAACTATCAAACAAAGCTTCAAAACTATTGCACAAAATCGAATTCCAAGTGGTTTGATATTGCAGTTTATAAATGCGTGGAAGTAAACATTGCTAGTGTGAGAAGAGTGATAAGGTACCTGCTGCAGAAAGAACATTTTTGAAAGATCAGAGAAGAACACGAAAGATAATGATAGGTAGTATAGATAAGTCATTAAAAAGCAATAGCAAGAACATAAAAAACGAAAAGAAAATATTCTAATATTTGCAGTGTAACTTCAACAACAGCCTCCTCTAACTCCCCATTTTCTTCAAATATTAATGAATGTAATTCTTCTTTTGACGCTCAATCTAACAACTAAACTGATTTTGTGCAATAGTTTTGTCCCTTTGTTTAATAGTATTATTTTGTCAGCTCTTGAAAAGTTTGAGCAAATTTCTGTTCTCATCATGAAGTTCTTTTATCTTGGCTACAATGCACGTGTGTGTTAAATTTGGAATCAATACCATGTGCCACTATACTTCGACTTTGGACGCAACACAACTTGAAACTTCAGTGACTGCTGGGGTCTCTGCAAATCTATGTAATTTCTTCTTTAAGGAACCAGTAACATTTCATCACACAGTACTTGTGGGAAGAACGTTCTGTGGTAAATCCGAAGGGTTTCCAAAAATCAGGCAACTCGTACGCAGCCGTGGCTTTGGCTGCTTACATCCAGAAACAGCAGCCATTCTAAATATTTTCTAATCTGAAATAAAAGAGATAAATTAAATAATTTATTTCAAACAAATAACTCAAACAAAGGTAATTTTAAACAAAACTATGACTTAGGAAATGTAATTTGAATTGAATACACAATTCTGTAAAGTCCGAAAAAGCCACTCTTTAGCTGGATTGGAGCAGACCTAAGTATTAACCTAGGGTAAAATACTTTTACCACAGTTTACCTTTTACCAAACGGAAACTTTTCCGTACAGCCCAAATTTATTTGTAATTATAAGAAATTATAAAAATTTTTGCCAAATGTGGCAAAATGGACGAAAACTGAGATTTTCAAAACAAGGGCAAAATGCTTTTAACACAGCTTACTTTGTTTCAAAAGGCAACTTTTCCACACCCAGCCCAAATTAATTTGAAAAAAAGTTTTTTCACTCCACCCTAATGAAAATGAAGTCCTAGAGTCACTTAGTCAAGCCAATAGTAGTGTAATGCAAAATCAACTAGGCCAAAAATTAACCCAGTACTTAAATTTCGGACCTAGTGGCTGTGAGTGATAAAAGTGTCAGTCAATTGCAAATATGTCACCAATTTTGAAGGTAATGTCTTAGAATAATTATCTTTGCCATAAAATATTTAATCACGTCGCACCTTCAACTCTGAACAAAATAGTACAGTTTCAAGCATTAAAGGGGCAATAAGGCTTACAAAAAATGCTTTAACGTGTTGTCTCCAAGCCAATAGGAAAAGAAAGCAATTAACAATAACGAACAAAGAGCATTCTCAACAAAGACTTCTCGGATATTGTTGGGCCATTTCCTGTTGCAAAAATATTTTGCCACATTCGTGGACGACTACAGTATATATGTACCAGTCAAGTTCCGCAAGACAAAAGATGAATTGTTTTATCACTTCAAGAATTGCAGCAAGCTATCCAAGCTGTAAACGTCAACAAAGTTCAGGTTTTACAAAGTGACCATGGCACAGAATATGAAACTCCCACAGGAAAGAACATATACAAGCTCAAGGCATTAGACTCCAGTACTCGCCACCTTACTTGCCACCTTCCAATGGAGTAGCAGAATGCAAGAACCTTAGTTTAATATCACTAGTCTGCAGTACCCAATTAGAGGTGATGCTACCTTTATGTTTTAGGAACGAAACGGTCAATACAACAGCATACATTCACAATCATTCACAAATTCCAGAAATGAAACTACAGCTCCTAGACTAGTATTGTTCAAACGTATCCTTAAACCGACTATTAAATGTTTCAGGGCTATTGGGTGTTTGTCCTTCATATTAAAACCTCCCATAAGGCGAACAAAGTGTGACCCAAGAGGACCCAACTACTTTTATTATGATGGGATACGATGTAGATTCAAGGATGTATGAATTTTATAACATTCAAGACAAAACGATGATAATTTAAGGAATACCAATTTCAAGGAGAAATTCCTGGTGTGCAACACTAACGCCATGAACAAGAAAATGCTAATTTTGAGCAATTTGACTTATTAATTGCATCAATAGAGCCAGCTCTAGTTGAAACAATGACAGATGAAGCTCCGCAAGCAGGGCCATTGCCCCCAGCGGAAATATTTCCATACCTCGTTCAGCAAATCTCTCCCAGACTCACTAGAAATCGTGCAAAGAAAGGCAGCATTCAATTACCTGAGATATAGCCAGTTTGCCTCGGGGGAAGTTTTACTCGAAAGTAACAATGCAGAAGAAATTGAAGAAAACTTCAGTCTCCAAGTGGCATTAACTTTAACTCTGGTCGAACCAAAAAATTGCAACAAACTCTAGTTGGTCCTGATGCAGAGCTGGTGGTGTACGGCCATAAATGACAAATACAGATCTTAAATGGCTAACGAAAAGTGGGAATCAGTTTATCTCCGCAGGGTACTCACTCATATGCTCAAAATCTAACAGACATCAACAGGTGAAGTCAAAAGATATAATCAAGACTAGTTGCCAAGGGCTATTTCCAAAAATAGGGCCTAGAATATTTTGAAATGCACTCGCGTGTTGCGAACCTACCCACCATCAGATTGATAATTACAGCTTCAGTCCAGATAATAAAACTGTGTACCTGAACGGAACTACCTTGGTAACGAGGAAAGCATCTTTATGCATGAGGGTTTTGTTACCCCAGGTCAAGAAGAGAAGGTCTGTAAAGTTGTGAGAAGTCTTTATGGCTTAAAACAATCTGGCAGGCAGTGGTACATATGTTTCGTGCCATAGATGACCTAGAATGGCAGGCATTGTTGAATATGAGGTGCTTGTGTGTTCATCATCAGTGAAAAAATGGATGAATGTATCTTTGTTGTGTGTGTAGATGATATGGACGCTTTGATGTCAAGCCCAAAGATATGCAACTAGCAAGAAAGATCCTCACTCAACTTTGAGGTGTGACAGATCGAACCTATTGACTATATGCTGGGATTAAGTTTTTCTAGACACTGGCAGGAGCTTTGGCGGTAATCCAAATGGCTATATTGAGAAGGTTTTGTAGTGTTTTTCAATGGAAGACTGTTCACCTGTTGTTTCTCCTGATTTTTTTTGGCAACCAGAACTACACGAAAAAAACTATACAGATGGAAAAGATACCATTAAGGAACTTATTGAAAGTTTGTCGTATGTAGCTAATGGTACTCGTCCCAACATAGCCTTTGCAGCAAACAGTTCAGCACAGCATGCCACAAATCAAATCCCGCAGTTACAAGTTGGCAGGATGGAAAACACATCTCTAAATTTCTCAATGGTGTAAAAGATTACAATTTGGTAGTACTGCCAGATGGCATAGGATAAAAAGTCTATGGCGATGCAAGCCATACAAGTAACCATACCATTGCATATCCACCACAGGAATAGCAGCTACATATGGAGGAATACCATTCTTATGGCAATCTAATCTACAGTGGCCTGTATCATTCTTTTCCATGGAATCTAAATATAAAGTAACTATCCAAGCCATGCAAGAATGACAGTGGAGTCAACAGCTATTGTTTGAGACAGGATTCGTACATGTTAAAGAAAGGAACCCTATACTTATCTTCACTTCTTCCCAAAATGGCCCCAGGTATATTGTCAGCTAGGTGGAGAAGTTTCGCACCAAACACTGACAATTGGCAGTGAACTTGTAAGCATCGAATATGCTACAACTTTATTAACATAGCTGACCAATTTTCAAAACCCCAGAGTTGAGTCCATCAACCTCTACTCACTAATAGGTTACCATGTTTAATTGGAGGCAATTCATTTGTCAAAGAGGAGAATTGTCAAGTACACCATACAAATCAGTCATCGGAAAGATGCAACTTCCATATGATGACGAAAGAACTTTTGAATGCAGGAAGTTTAATGCAAATTGCACATGGGTATTTTACTAACTTCCCAAACCAAACTAACTTCCCAGAATTTCAGAGACTTCTAGGCAATGTATCCAGGATATGGAAGAAGCTGTTTACCTAGAAACCTCAGGTTGGGTATTTAGAAAGAGGTGCAACGTTCTGAATTCACTTCTATGACCGCATGCCTACTGAGAAGGAGGGCTTCCCTTTACCTATTGTGATTTGATTATTTTACTTTAACACCTAACTTCGTTGTATTTTGGGAATAAATCCCTAGCTCAGTTTAAAATATTTACTCATCCCAAACTCAATGCTGAATCGATTCACGAATTAGCAACCTCTAAGAATTTCCTCCACTTCTGTGGCATTTAAGTCCAATAGACAATGTTGAAGCCCGACAAACATTTAAAATCAAACGGTATTTTACAGTCACTTGTTGGGACTAAATTGTCCACCATAATCAATTACCTACTAAAAAATCTTTCTACTAGGAGCAGCAATATTGGATGTGTACATTGTAGAACAATGTACATTGTACATTGTAGGACACAAAACATCTGTGCAGGCGAATCCAAATGCTCTGCATGCACTCACTGTAATGATCATGTCAACGATGTTGAAGGAACTAATATTTCGAATATCAGTGCAGTGCGTTCCTTAATTTGTAGATCTACCACTCGTATGAATAGGGCTAGTATTTTATTCAGGATGTAGTAGAAGTAATGGACCAGGGTCCACCGTTTCCTTGTACCATCTCCAGCCGAAATGAAACCTGGGTGAGCCAACGCTAGGGGGCCATTTGCACGTGGGAGTTTAAATTCAAACGTACTGCTCATACTTGTTGTAATGATCACGTGAGGAATATCGACGGAACTAATATTTTAAATATCGGTGCAATGCATTCCTTCTGTAGACCTACCTCGGTCTTGGGAAGAGCCAGTACTTTATAAAGAGTGTAACTGAAGTAATGGACCAAGAGTCCCCCGTTTCCTTGTGTCATCTCCAATCGAAATGAAACCTGGGTGAGCTAGTAGAGTCGCTAGGTAGACGTTTGTGGGCCAGACTTGCGGGTCGGTAGACGCAGGGTGGGTAAAGGTGATTTCCGCGATAGGCTCCAGCAGTCCTGTCAGGAGATAGCCTTTGAAATGCCCTGCGTCTTGAGGCTTGGGAGTATGCCAGTTGCCCCTTGGCTTGTCCCAGGTGGCAGTTTCATTTTTGCTCTGGCGTCCCTCCCGAAGGGTTCCACTCTACCAGCAAGGTACTTACAGGAGTTCCGGCGGCTGAGTTCTCAGTACGCTGGTTATCTGCGCCTCTTTACTGATGGGTCGAAATCCGACGTTGGCGTGGCGTGTGCTTGTGTGTGTAAGGGTGTAACGGTTGCCCATCGCCTTCCATCAGGCTATTCTGTGTTCTCTGCAGAGCTTTTGGCTCTTGGTTTGGTGGTGGAATGGATCCTTGACCTTCAGGGCTCGCATTTCATTGTCTTTAGTGACTCCATGAGTGCCCTAGAGTCCTTGGCGAATTACAATCCTCGGAACCCCTTGACACAACGTGTCCAAGCTTTGCTTTCCCGCTTGCCTGGCCAGCGGAAAACCGTGCTTTTCTGCTGGATCCCGGGCCATGTTGGGATAGCAGGGAATGAACAAGCTGATTCTGCTGCGAAAGGGGCCCTTTCTGGCCCTCTCGGTAGGGATCTCAGCCTAGTTCCCTCAGATGCCTTTCCAACTCTGCGTCTGAGGTTACACGCTTTTTGGCAAACCTTGTGGGACAGACAGGACGGTAATAAGTTACGGGCCATTAAAGGCACTGTCGAGGAGTGGCACTCGGCGTGTCGCCGCAGTCGCCGTGAGGAGGTTGTGTTGGCCCGTTTGCGGATTGGTCACACCCGACTTACTCACTGTTTCCTTTTGCGGGGGGTTGACCCTCCTGAATGTTCTTGGTGTCGACGGCCACTTACGGTCCGGCACTTACTTGTTGATTGTCGCCATCTTGATGGTGTTCGTCGTCGGTTCCATCTTCCGCATGACATTGCGCGTCAGTTGGGCGATAAGTCTGTCCTCCTGTCCGGTGTTTTTCAATTTTTGCAGGAGGTACAGATGTATGACAAGATTTAGATTAGGGGTTTGAATAACATCTCTGTAATGTGTGGTGCAGTGGCAACCCGGACCACTGCACTGTGACTGAGGTTGGCGCTAATGACCAAGTTGTCGACGCGCCATTAAGCCTCAATTCCCCCCCCCCCTAGACGTTTGTACATGAGAGTTTGATGGACCTTCATATGTCCATTCAAGGTCATCACATTTCTAATATTTTACTTAAGCATTATAGACCACCAATGTAAATTTGAAAGATGTTGCGAATCATTAACCTATATACGACCCGAAAAGACAGAACGAAAATCTGTTAATAACTACAAACGTAATAAGCAAAAAAACACCGCAAAAAATTGATGGCAGTGTGTCAGGCAGGGAAGCTTCTGAAGTGAGATGCTTGAGATGTTTTCCTGCCTGACACGCTGCCCTTATGTTTTGCAGTTTTCTTTTGCCCATAACGTTTGTAGTTATTACCTGATTTTCGTTCTGTCTTTTTGGGTAGTATTAGTTAATAATTTCCAACATTTTTCAAATTTACAATAGTGGTCTGCAACGGTGTTAAATACGTGTTGACCTTGAACAGGCATGTCAATGTAAATCAAATTCTCCCGTACAAATGGCCCCCGAGTGGCTCTATAAACTCACCAAGGTTTTATTCGGAACACTGCATTGATAGTGGCATATTTTTTGAGGTCAGAGGTAATAATCGTACCAGAGGTCACCCTCTTAAACTGACTGTGAGTCAAGTTCGTTGGGACTGTCAGAAGTACTTCTTATCTCATTGGGTGGTGAATGTTTGGAATGCTCTTCCATTTGACGTGCTTTTGTCCTCTTCTTTCCATATGTTCAAAAAAATTCACAAAACGGACCTCTCCAGTTTAGTTATATGGAGCTAACTACAGCACAACAAATTTCTTCTTTTCTTGTTTATTTGTGTTGTTGTTTTTTTTTTTTGTAGACTTCAGCCTATGGCTGGTTTTACTCTTTTTAAACTTAATTTTGGCTCGGAATCAGTGGGTACTCTGTGGCCCTTCTGTGTCCTTTCACTCATTGTGATAAAAGTTTTTATTATTATTAAAAATATGTTAAATTACCAAAATAAAAGTGAACTGAAGCCGAAATTGAATAATGGATTAAACAGTATAGTTAATTGTACAATAAGTTCAAAATCTAACTCACAAACTAATGAAATTAGGTGAATATAAAACATATTAAATACTGAATAACATCATAGTACTAGGAAACAGACTTTGAGCCTATTGTAGGCGGAGCGAACAGGCCTTTATTTCAAATTATATTTAGTGTTTATTTTAATGACTGTACCATATTTGTTAATGTTCCTTAAAAATCTGGGAAAACTGCTCATTTGGCTAAGTTTGGGCTCTTTGCCTTTTGGTGTGACGGACTGCTATTATTTGCAGGCCTTTGTCTTATTTTAGCTTTTTTTCTTCAAATAGGCCAACGCTACGAACCTTATTTATTTTAATAGGCTTTCGTTTGCTCCATCACTTAGTGTCTGTTTAGTTATTTTTAGCTTCTTTCCACATCCGACACTAAAGATGTGAGCCATCGCCGCGAACAAAAAATAAAACGGCACATTTGTTACGGTGGTGGGGCTGCCGCCGCTAATAATTCTGACATTGTTTACAATAACTACTCCTGTGCAAAGTGCATTCCCTAAATTACAAATGTTAATAATAAAGCATTTAATTGCTAAGCAAACAATCATCAGAGCGATAGTTTTTACAATACTCAAAAGATTTAGTAGGTTGGCAATGATGACGCTCGTCTAATACTTGACAATGCCACCAACGAAAATACTGAGGCGCACACCTCTATCACGCACAGCGACAGACATATGAAAACCATATTATAATCTATCAGTAACGATCACAATATTGCAGGTCAAAAAGTGTTAGCTCCTAGGCCTACTTTAGCCTTTAGGCCAAATTTTTAGCTTTTAGGCCTAATTTTTAGTTGTCATTTTTATTTTTTAAGTAGAAGCTGCGTTTGAGATTAGGCTTAGTCATTAATGCACCATGGCATCGAGACGTTGCCGTGGTAACGAGGAATCTTTAAACTATGAGACGCAGGTATGTTGTTGTTTCGTGCTGTGGTGCAAATACATCGTCTCCTGTATAGTTTGATTTTTATATGTATCACTTCGGCGTGATACGATGATTTAGGTTTCATATTTGGGATTCCCATCGCTAATGTAAATGCTAGTTTCGTTGCCATACTGAAGGTAATCCCTCCAAGCATTCTTTTTCAAATGATGCTAAGGTGTATC
The DNA here is from genome assembly GCA_023313725.1 of Lithobius niger. Classification (NCBI taxonomy): domain Eukaryota; kingdom Metazoa; phylum Arthropoda; class Chilopoda; order Lithobiomorpha; family Lithobiidae; genus Lithobius; species Lithobius niger. Next base: position 169,382 of record JAHWFP010194704.1, read on the forward strand.
GTTAAAGGAATCCTTTTGTTTTTATGGTTGCAATGTTCCAGTAGTGGTTAAAATGCGACAACCAAATGTTATTATTTCATTGAGTTACGTTGAAAAAGGTTATCAGCTAGAAAGAAACAACCAAACTTTAATTTGCTACGTTTTTTAAACTTCTCATGACTACCACCAGCATGGTGTATGCTTCGTCGGAATTCCTTAACTATTCACAAATTTACAATGGTGAGTGTTAGAAATAAAATCGAAAATTTGTAATTTCTTCCGTAATAATTGTTCGATTTACGACAAATTTTGGCTCAGCAATACTAATTAGGGTATCAAGCGTTGTACCAAATTTCATTCCAATCCGATCTTTCATTTGAGCTCCACCCAGACTAAAAATGTGCAACCAACCAACGGACCAACCAACCAACCAAAATTGTGCAATTTGAAGTCCATTATAGGCTATGCTTCGCTCGCTCGCTCCGCCAATAATTGTTTAAACTTCAAATAACAAATAAAAACATGACAAATCAAAGCACTGAGGCGAAATGTTGTTTGGCGTAATTAACGACTAATAATGTGAATAAGATGTATCATTGTTCTCACACAAGCTGGAACTCCAGCTTCGAGCAACATGAAATGTAAATTGTTGTTGAAATAAAGTATTATTATTATTATTATTATTATTATTCCGATTGGTGATGACACAAGGAAACGGTGGACCCATGTCCATTACTTCTGTTACACCCAGCAAAGCTGTACACATTTAAGAAGAATCAGGAATCGCATCGATTATCTGCAACAAAAGTAGAGTCATGAACACTACCCGTTCTCATCGAAGTGGGGAAAAATGGGATACTCTGCCAGTATATTTAATAGTAAGCATTGGTTTCCACTTTGCATAAGTGTCAGTTTTTTTGTTGTTGTTGTGTTTTTCATGCTATATTGTATTTGTCAGCTGTGTCCAGTAATATGAGTTCAGTTGTGTAGCTTTCGGCAGTTTCAATGTATTTTATTGCTATTTATTGGCCTTTTTTTCTGTAGCCCATTGAAATAAAATCCCACCAGGTAAACAGACAATTTTGGATTTGTGTTTATTAAGGCGGGAGTAAAGAAAAGTGTACCAACCCTCTGTTGCATGAGTTAATTTTTCTTTAAGTACTTTAATGGTAGCCGGGTCATTCGTGGGATTCCAACAGCATTCACTTGGGTTGCGGTTATTCACCAAACCAAGTGAATGCTGATTCGAATCGCACGACTGACCCGCCTACCATTATAGTACTTAGAGACGTTGACTGCTGGGCGTTGTCAGTGGACGTTGACCGCTGGGTAGTTGCCTCTCACTTTGCCTGGGGATACGCAGGGACCCGACACAAAGCTCGCGATGCGTTTTGAACCGTTTTTTTTTTTTTACCGAGAAGTGGCGTTGCACTATGCAACAGAAGGTTATGGTAGGAGTAGCGAAAAGTGTATTAACCTCTGATGCATGAACTAATTTCTATTTTATTGTTCCCCTCTCTTGTGCAACTAATTACTTTTTTCTGGTCTACTTACAGAAAAAACCAACTCAACTACTTTACTTCCAGCAAATAGTGTTTTACGCTTTAGATCTAAATTAAAAACCAGATGCGGAACTGATTATCAGAAAGTAAGTGCTAAATTGGAAAGCCATACCCTTGAATCACACAACGCTATATTCAGTGTTTCCAACAGGAGGTGTACTGAGCATAATAATAACCTAAAAACACAAAGGTTCTTTGATGTTTGCCCTTGCATCTGCTGGGAATTAGCATTTGAGAGGTTCCACGTCCGTAAGTTTAAAGCAAGTGATTTGGAGTTGTGTCTTCCTTATCCCGAAAATACTGCCAATTACCAAACTAAACTCGTGATGCCAACAAATGTCTTAATGCATAAAACTTGGAAACAGACTTTGGCCCTATTGCAGGCGAAGCGAACAGACCTTTATTTCAAATTTATATTTAGTGTTTATTTTAATGACTGTACCATTTGTTAATGCTCCATAAAAATCAATGGTTAAATCCACCCATATTAGTCAGTGGACAAAGTGTTAGCGACGCGACCAAAACCTGCTTACCACTGATCTGTCTGTATTCATCCGCGAGCTCCAACTCAAATAATGATGCAGAAGCATAACAATTCATTCGCGCGAATATTTTTAATGTTAATAATTTCACATTTTTTAGTCAGTGTTACACTGTAGCATGTCTTTCTTGTTAATACACTTATTGTTTAATGCTTAATAGTGTGTGTTATTTCTGCATTACGGAATTTTATTAAACAGGAATGTTTTTCTCTCTTTCAAAAATGTTCCTGAAAAGGGTATGGTTTTGCCTTTAAAAAGACCGTTTTGAGGGGCGTTAATAGCAGGTGGTGGTGGGGGAGGGGGAACAAACTGTAACGAATGTCTTACTTCAATCCTTATGTGGCGCTTTCAAGCCAAAGTTGTCAAACTTTCCGAAACTTATCACAGTCAAGCCTGTCCAAACGCTTATTTCGTGTGGCCAGCATTAACACACGTTTCCTCCAATAATGAATGTCATTCTCTACCCCCCCCCCTCCGCCCCTAAAAAAATAGTCTATCGTCTCGTTTAATGGCCAGGCCAGGTTAGCCAAGCTGTGACGCTGACGTTTACGCAAAGTAAACTGCAAATCCGGAGTGATTCGACTCATTGTCGTCCGTGAGAAATTTGGTACAGAATCGTATTGTTCACGGCACGTGTCACTTTTCAACAGGTGCAATGTCATCATTTCGACAAAAATTATGAACTTTTTCCGAATTTCTGTAAGCGTAAATTATTCACATTTTTACGTACGTGTGTCTGTGCATCGTGGCAAGGCTGTCGATTGAATAACACTTGTGATCGTACCGTGTTTTCAATTAATGCACACAGTTCACGGTTCGACAACATCGTAATATCAACAGCATTATTGCAGCCAAGCCTACATGTCAGCTTTATGTTAACTCTTCGTTGATAGTTTTTCTTCCTCCACAGAATGGTATGAAGAGTTATACATTGTTCGGATTTCGTTTGCGCGACGCAGTGAAACACCCAACACTTACTTTGAACTCGGTTCTGCAACAATAGATAGCAACTTCGGACACGCTGCCCAGCAATTGTGTTTCTTTTGCCAATCCACGAATAGATTTCTTTGATCATGTTGACGCGGTTGGCTGTAGACATTCATTACAGTTTGCTTTTGGAAACTCGAAAGGCACCTGCAGAAGCCATGGCTTGCAGTGTTGTTGGCATCGCCGCCATCTTGGAACTACTTCCGTTTGGAAGACAATTGGCTGTCAAAGTTTGCGATCTGCTGAAAAAACGTTAATCGACTATTTTTTTGTGCTTCATGAAAATTATGTATGACCAAATACCGTACCTGAATAGTTTCTGAGATCGTTTCATCCCTAAAACGTTTTGGATGATGCTGGGAAAACACGTACCGTCGTAATCCGATTTCAACTCAGGCGTGAAGAGGCTCTATCGCATCGCTAACTCTCTCTCCACTGACTAATGTGGGCGGATTTTACCATAGGAGAACCTCGGCGAAGTTTGGGCTCTTTGCCTTTCGATGCGACGTGCTGTTATTTGCTGGCCTTTGTCTTATTAGAGCTTTTATCTTCAAATAGGCAAAGCTACGTACCATATTTATTTTAATAGGCTCCATCGCTTATTGTCTGTTCAGTTATTTTTAGCTTCTTTCCGCATCCGATGCTAAAGGTGTGAGTTATCGCCACCGACTAATAATAAAGCTTCACGTTTGTTACAGTGGCAGTGCTGCCGCCACGAATAATTCTGAGATTGTTTACAACAATACTTACTGATGCGCAAAGTGCCTTCCCTAAATTACAAATGTTAATAATAAAGCATTTAACCGTAAACCAAGCAATCATCAGAGTGGTATTTTTTAACAATACTCAAAAGATTCAGCAGATTGGCATTGCTGCCGCTGGTCTAATTATTAAACCCCCCCCCCCCCCCCCCAACGAAAATATTGAAGCGCACAACTCTATCACGAACAGCGACAGCGATCTTAAAACCATATTATATCAGCAACAAGCACAATAGTGTAATTCAAAACGTGTTAGCTCTTAGGCGTACTTTAGCCTTTAGGCCTAATTTTTAGCTTTTATGTCTGATTTTTAGTTGTCATTTATATTTCATAAGTAATAGCTGCGTTTGAGATTAGTCCTATTCATTAATTCACCATGGTAACGATACAACACGTTGCTGTGCCAACGAGGAATCTTTAAACTATTAGACGCAGGCTTGTTGTTGTTTCGTGCTGTAGTGTAAACACGTGGTCTGCTGTTAGTTTCGTTTTACATGAATCGCTTTGCCTAGATACGACGATTTAGGTTTCATATTCGGGATTCCCATCACTAGTGTAAATTCCAGTTTCATTGCCATGCTGAAGGTAATCCTTCCAAGCATTCTTCTTTTTCAAATGATGCTAATGTGTGTCGTTAACGGAATCTTTTTTTTTTATGTTTGCGATGTTCTAGTAGTAGTTAAAATGCGACAATCAAATATTATCATTTCATTGAGTTACATCGAAAAAGGTTATCAGCTAGAAAGAAGCAACCAAAATGTAATTTGCCATGTCTTTTAAATTTCACTTGACTACGACCAGCATGGTATATACTTCGTCGGAAATCTTCAACAATTCAGGATTCCAAATTTACAATGGTGAATATTAAAAAAAAATTCGAAAATTTTTAATTGTTTCCATAATAATTTTTCTATTTATGGCAAATTTTGGCTCAGCAATACTTTTGGGGGTATCAAGCGATGTAACAAATTTTATTCCAATCCGACCTTTCGTTTGAGCTCCACCCTCACTACAAATGTGCAACCAACGGGCCAACAAACCAGCCAACCAACCAACATTTTGCAATTTGGTGTCAGTTATAGACTATGCTTCGTTCGCTCAGCCAATAATCCAAAAATAAAATGCCGCTGCGTTGGCTTATGGGATAACTACTACTAAAGATTAAGTAATAGACATCCGTGAAGTAGACCGGGTTATCTCGAAATAATTGATCGTCTGCAAGAAACGGAACAGTCCAAAGATCGAGGGGTGGTGAAATCGCACGAGCAGGCCAGCACGAGTTCGATTTTGCTACCCCTAGATCTTTGGACTATTCCGTTTCGAGTAGACGATCAATTATTTCGGGATAACCCGGTCTACTTCACGAATATGCGTTTTAATGCTAAGGTGTGACGTCGAGCAAACATATCTAGTTATTTGAGATTAAAAAAAAATTATTTGAAAATTGTAGTTGTGAATTATGACGTAAATTCCAGAACTCAAACTTCCGGTTTAAACTTCCTGTTTACGAAAGTCTCACGTACGCGAGGACGTCCCTATATCCAGTCCTAGTCACCGACGTTTGTGTTTAAGGTAAAACCGTATTTTTTCTACTTTATTAGTTTAAATAAGATATAGCGTATAAAATGCGCTATTCGCTTGAATCTCGTAGGTTTTTAGGTGTGTTTTAGAAGGTGTCAGTAGGCTAGTTTTCGTACCGTCGGAACGAAAGGTTGTCGGGTTCGGCTTGGACTATTCATTCATGGATGGGGGTGGGGAGGGGCTAGCATGGTACGCGAGGTTTTTTTTTTCGTGTTAGTGAGGAAAATGTCGCCAGGTTACAAATGTGCTGTTCGCTTGAGTATCGTATGTTTTTAGGTGTATTTAGGTGTGTTTACAAGTGTCGGTAGCCTAGTTTTAGTACTGTTGGAGCCAAAGGTTGGCGGATTGGGCCATTCCTCCATGGGTGGGGTCCAAGCATAGTAGCCTACGTGAGGTTTTTTTTTTCGTGTTAGTACGATAAATGTCGCAGGTTGCAAATGTGCTTATTTATGTTGGGTGAATTTGTGTTGTGTACGGTAGTTTTGCAAAGTATGTCACATGGTAGAGTAGTGGTTGTGTGGAGCGCGGAAAAAGTGTTAGATTATCAAAAACAGTGTGGGTTATCAAAAAAGTGTGGGTTATCAAAATTAACCCACGGTCACGTGTATGGTTTTCATATTAACCGTATATAACGGCTACACTTTTAGCATTGGGATGTGTTGGCGTGACGTCACCACCCTGCATTAATAAACAATAAACCAGAAGAAATATAAATCTGGTTTTATGAAGGAGACATACAGCAATGAAGAGTGTCCTTGTGGTAATAGAACTGCTGCAACTGGGATTTATAACCGTAACGTCCTGGATAGTGCTAAAATTTAGGTTCCAGCCGAACTTAGCAGCTATTCATTCTGTCTCAGTGGCAAAGGAGCAAGTGGCTATTCCAATTGGAAATTTGTTTGTTGCCTTCAGGGCACCACTGAAAATAATTAAACAGCCTTTAAAACTGCTGGGGCTGTAGCCCTGGTCCAATCTGAAAGCACTGTTGGTGGTTCACTCGGTTAGCAAGTGGGATATCCCGATAGGTATTATTGGTTGATGGTAGAGGATCGATCAGAGTAAAAAATGTGGTGGCAAACGTCGAACCCTGCAATTTCACCTAAAGAAAACTTTAATTAGCGGCCAAAAACCCAAACGGGGCCACACCGGCTTATTCCGTGGTCACTACTTATCTTTATGATGTAGTTCTTGACAAATTGGACCAGACCATCAACCAGATTCATGTTGTGAGAATGAACTACTGGAGCTGTTATAATGATAACATTTTCAACTATATTAAAAGCACCAATGACGTGCCCCCAGTTAATGTTATCTTAATGCTTTTCATCCAACGTTAACATTCACCGTTGAGACTGAAGATAAATCATGGTTCCTATCATTTCTGGGCATTAAAATCAGTAAAGATCTGTTTCTGAAAGTTATTTACACAACACCTTCTGCTCTGTTGATTACCATTTGGCGCATCCATCTTATTTTAAGTGCTGAGGGAAATTTTGACAGGTGAGTTGAAGTGAGTTCTTAAGCATTCTTCCAGACAGGAAAACGCCAACATCGAACTCGAAAGGATAGCTTCAAAGTATCTTATGACCGCTTACCCATTGCGTGTCATACACACGGTAGTAAAAGATTGTTTTAGGCTCTTAATGAGTTCTCAAAACCAAGCGTGATACCTGAAAAGCCCTTGAGCTTGACGACCATCCTGTTTTTCCTTGGCGTGTATCAGGCTGTTTGTCGGATTTTGACCAAATGTCGAGTTTTAATGTGTGTATGTGTGCATTTTAGGGCTTTTAATTTGTAACATTCTTCAAGTGCATTTTAAGTTTAATTTGACCAATAAAAGATTAAGGTCGTGAGCAGGCCTACTCTTATCAGTGTCGCCTTTCAAATCCACATCCCAGTTCAAGCTTCTTTGACAGGAGGTACATCTGCCAATCTGAAACAGTTGGTACCCATGTTAAAAAAATTAACTGAAGCTGTGAGTGATCCAATTGTGTTGTATCCTGAAAATATTGTGATATATATACGACAATATGTCTGACGTGCCGTTACGTTTATTACGAACAGTGCAGACGAGCAGTTGAATGAAGGACATTTGATCACACTAAGGCTATTTCCAAGGACGATCCTCATATATGCAGTGGCAAAATACTCACCTGGCACTGAGCACCTTGCAGATTTTAGCAAGACTCAAATTCTCTACTCAGAACGTATAGAAAAAAATAAGCTTGAATTGGAAGCATATACCATTGCTACCAACAAGAAAAGAGTAATGAATATTATAAAAAATTTCCTAACACCGTAAAGTGGATTAACTTATTCAAACATCTGGCTGTGAATGGTGATTAGGTGAAATGATGTACACTTTCCAAATGGCCAACACGTGACAATACTCTCTGTAGCGAGCTCTTGTTTTTTATTTTACTTTATTAGTTTTATTTTGTAAAAATTACATTTTTAGAATATGCTTTTAGGATTATTTTCTGCTCATAAAGTGTTCGTTTGTATAGGTGATCAAGATTAGAAGGCTCATGACCGAAAATTAAAGTTTGTTTTGGATGAAATTTCTAGCTTCGATGCCAGTCATTGGCTTCTTATTATTATATCCAGCTTGCCCTTCAAAATAATAATTTTTGGTAATTCAGGTCCCTGTTTTATGACTTGGACTATACCCGTCAGTGATATGCGTATAGGGATATTTTGTCCATTGCTTCATAAGTAGTGTAAATGGCATATTGGTTCCAATTCCCATCTACTGCATTGCAAGGCCGAATGGAACTGATCGACTACATTACCAGCTTCTGATAATTTAAAGCAGTATCACGGGGAAGTGTATTGGTTCTCTTTCTTGCAGATATACATCAAACACTACACAGGAAATATGAACTACTACAACTACAGGTATTTACCAACTCAGCACCAGCAGGAGATTCTACTGATTATCAAGGTAACTGTGTATGTGTGAGAACAATTGATATTAACAAAGATTATACACCTCGTTTAAGTTATTCCATTAAAACCAATGCTCAATGCTTTTTTCCCAATATGCCAATATTCTATCACTATGAAGACCTACAGTTATTTAAATATTGATTGGTATATTTGTTCAGTTAGTAAAATGAGTCTGGGAGGGAGATGGCAGTGAAAAGATTGTCATAGTTAGAGTTACAGCCAACATTTTTCTTCACCCTGCGTAACCGTAAAGTAGAGCGAGCAGCAACAGCCGAGTAGTCAGGTTCCCTGTCTACAGACCAAGTGAATGTCAGTGTGAACCCCGCAACTGACCTTACTATTATAAAAAAGTCACCAGTCATAATTCATTAACTAAAGGATTACACAATGTTTTCATGGCCCAGCAGCCAGCATACTGTTTCATGTATGGTGCCCTCAAATAAGGACAGCTTCTAGCCTAGACGGGCGCAAAATTAAGTCTCTACGTGCACTGCAAGCTTTCTCAGGGGGTCCGGGCACTCAAAACAAAGCGAACAGCAGCAGCCGAGTGGTCAGCATCCTCGTCTACAAACCACGTGAATGCCAGTGCGAATCTCGCAATTCACCTAACTATCATAAAAAAACCACCAGGAATAATTCATGAACGAAAGCGTTACACAATTTTTTTCTTGGCCCAGCCTTACCGTATCGTGCATGGCGCCCTGAAATAAGGACAGCTGCTAAATGGGTGAATAAGTAAGTCCCCATGTGCACCAATGGGTCATACAATGTATTTCTTTGGCCCTGCATAAAGCTTTCACCTGGTGTATAAGAAATACGAGTTGGTCTACCTTTTAGTGCAAATGTAAATATTAAAAAGGCCAGTAAGGCCATAAACACCAATCCAGTGGTAAAAAGGCAACGTTTCTGAAGAAATGACCAACCCGTTATCAAGTAGTAATAAATGTCAGTTAGGCCGTAAGCCACTCCAAACCAAACTCAGATGGAGAAAGAAAAAATTAGACAGAAACTAAAATCGCAAATTAAAACAACATACTTCAGATCGTTCGTACTGGAAAGAATAAATCAATATGGCAGTGGCATATGTGAAATATGAATGCTGTGTACATATCTTCACCAAATTCTTTAAAAGTGTAACTAAATTATAGTTAAATTTTAAAAAATACATATTAAAAAAACTAAAGAATAGCACCTTAAATATCGGGCAGCACAGAGAAAGCATAATTTCCATTACGCAATAATGAGTTCAACAAAACTCTTACGTACCTGAAGTCATGGTCAGGGAAATATGGACAGCATAAACGATGGTTTTGCTGTGCGAAGTTTTATGTATTACTTCCTGCAGGAAAAGGTGCATTTAGTAACTGCCACCTACAATGAACATCGTACATAAAGTGTTAGCTTGCAACATCCTGAGGATGAAAAGGTACGTTTAATAAATCAATCCATTCTCGACTGGATCAAATAAAAGCGATACAGACTAATAATTGGAAGTAGTTGTTGAAGCTTCTTTTACCCTTTACTCAATGGTCTTGTAACCTTTATGACATAAGAACATACATAATGGAATTTGGAGTGAAAATGCGGACTATAAATTTATTAGGAACTGAAGAAGATATAGATG
>JAHWFP010194708.1:0-10394 GCA_023313725.1 Lithobius niger
TTTCCTGATGGTGGTATAGTGTTATTTTTCTTCTTGATTCTTCGTGATGTTGACAATAAGCTACTGTAAACGGCGGTTGCCGATCTTTCAACAAGATGCCATCAAGGACTGGAGATAATTTGGTGATAATTTTACTCCGAGACAATGTGTTAAGAATATTTCGCGATTTTCCATTGCAGAGACACGGCAATTTGGTGCTTTAGTGAAACCGTGTAAAGAGTTTTGTCCTTTTGATGTTTCTTTCGTCTTCGACGAGTGTAAGAACGTTTTCGATGACTACTTTGATGACTTAGAAGACAACTTGAACAACTTATGGTAGCTAGATGACCTGTGCGATTCATCATTTTTTGACTGTGTCTCATAGACATGGAGACTTGACTTGGAACCACTTGGGGTGTCCACGCTACATACTTTGCCTAAAAAAACAACAAAAAACTGCAGAGCCAGAGGCTTGTAGCAGCATAAAAAGGGGATTTTAGACGTGAGGTGTAGCTGTGTTAAACTTGTCCACAGCAGGCTTTTTAAGTTCACAGTTTCCGCGCTAACCACGTTGGCTGAAAGTGAATTTCACGGGTTGGTTGATAACACGGTGTGCAAAGTCGTCGCGTCGCACTTCCAACCTGATGTGACTCTTGGTCAATTTCTGGGGATGCCCACGAGTCACAGAATCGGAAGGCGTAAAGAATACACTTGGATTCAACCTCACCCCTCCTTGGAGGATTTGTATGTTAAGATATTGTCACCTCGAGTCCACCTTTCAGAACAGAAGTGTGACCAGGTCTTCATAGTTTTTCACGGGACGGAAGCCCCCAAAACTGTGTTTAGTAGCCCTGCATTGAAGGTACGTCAATGCAATATTTCATGATCCCTAGCGGATCGCTCGTTCGACTCGATTAGATTTGTGCAAACTTCAGTTATTACACATTACCTGTTTTGGACAGTTGTGAAGGTAGCCTGATGGATGGACTCACAGTCACACTCCAACCAGCTCGCCAAATAACACAGTGACACTGAACGTTTCCATTGGTCTCTTTTTTGGTCCAAATTCTACCAAATTTTTCCGATCGTCGTTATTTAATCCTTCGAATGCAGCTTGCAACTTTCGTATAACCTTATTCTAAAATTACACTTCCTACATCTTCTACACGCCAGATGGCGGTCTCCAAGAGTTTCCTTCGGCCACTCGATAATTTCAGAACCGGACATTTTTGTAACACAACGGCCATAAATTTCTTGAGGATTCGAGCACACAGCTGCACGGGATCGTGCCGAAACGAAAACGGATGGCGTGCATTGTGATCGATCAACACTAATGGAACGCCTGGCTAAGCACCCTTTTCTTTGTTGTCAAATGAGCATTAAAGCAAAAATAGGCATAATACAGAAGCTATTCAGTTGCATAACAAGAAGATAATGATTAAACTGAAACACTGTTTAATAAAAATGAACATACTTAACTGGCAATAATGGTTGGTGTACGTTCCAAATGCAGATTAGGCCACGATCGTCAAGATGTTCATTAACCTACAAATAAAAAAACATTATATAAATGAAAAATTTTTGGAAAAATTTGTGAATTTTTGCTATTTCAGCAATTTAATTTGTATACCTACTGTACTGGCCCAATCATAAGATATAATTTTTATTGAATTTATTCCGTAAAAACTATATCTTCATCTTATATTAGCGTCCAAATTCATAACTCGGCCAAATTTTGACCAATTTTGAAGTTTGAATGCGCCATTCTAATCGTTTTTTCGTTACCTATCCTTTGGTGCTAACCAGAAGATAGTAGCTCAAATAGTTATTAAATTATTTAACAAAAGCTAACATAAAACCGAAAGTGGACATTAAAAATTGTTATAGAGCCACAATTAAAAAAAAACAACCATACGACGAAAAGTATTCCGAATTGGCATGGACTGAACTAGAATAGTAACTGTGGAGTAGTATATTGGTAAGAGAGGCACTGTAAGAATCTTGGGTGAAAGTTGTCCGCTTTATGATCGCGCCTGCTTGTTTTTGTTGAATTTATGATACAGAAACGGTACTTCGCATTATATTCAAGCCTCCTTACAATCGGGCCAGTACGATAAGTCAATTCTTGACCCCGTTTTACGGTCCTAAAAAACCAAAAGATACATTCAATACATGATCTTATGTAATTTACACAAGTTTCAATTCTTTTTTCCCCGATCCAACAACATTAACTTTCAAAACTACTAAACAAAATTTTTTTACTGTGATGAGAAAAATTTACTTCTGACCAACAAACATTTACAAATTAGATGGAAACTGGTAGTAGAAAACTTCGTCCACCTTATTAGGAGAAAATTGAACCAAATTAAAAAAACTGAGTAACTGTTTAAACTGTGGGAGTAAGAAATAGAGTCAAGATTTGAGATACGCTAGCAGTTCATGGGCCAGAATTCGTTACTGATCACTCTTCCTCTAACCCAAACACATTTTTTAAGTACTTTATGGCATATTTACTGATTGTAGTCAAAATTGGTTAACAGCAAAAAAAAAAAACAGTGATTGATATATTAAAGTTTATCACTGTGTACTTACATATACAAAATAGATAGTTTTGAGAGTACTAGGGATCGACCGGATACCGTTTGCCGGATCCGAGTCGGTTCCGGATAATTTTATGTCAGTGCCGGATCGGTTCCGGATCTAGGTGCCAGATCCGGACCGGATACCGGGTAATTCACACACAAAAACGAAATAAAGCAGTTTTATTTTTTTCCCTTTATAAGTTGCAGCTATGGTGTTAATTTTCACTTTGTTTCACATTATTTGCTTACATTAAACACATAGAAGTCTTACGCTATTATGAGTACCAGAATAGTATAATTGCATGTAGGCTACAGAACTGTTTTTTGCTATGTTGATAAATTCTGCAAATTTTTTTTTAAACAGTCAAACAAAGCACTCATTAGGTTAATCAGTCAAAAAACATTTTTCTAGTTTAAGGATTTCTCATTGATTAGCATACTGCTTCATTTCGAAAAATAATTAGCAAAATTTTGCAATATTTGTGAAACCAGTATGTAGTCCACTTATTTATTTTAGATTAAAATTATTGAATTTTGGTTGCATTAAAACAAAATAAAAATCTCAACAGGTCTTTTATTTACAGCTTTTTTAAATTGCTTTCGTTCCGTTTTGCATTACGTACAGTATAACAAAGACCGAAAACAAAAAAAAAAGAGGAACGAAACCAACATATCAAAGCCGTTTGCAAAGAAAACCGCCATTGCATACAACGGAAGTGTAATTCCGACTGAATTAGGTACTTTGGCACGCCTATTTTGGATTCATTTAATTTAATATCATCTTTTAATTACCTTAATTGATGTTTTTGTTGGCCGTGTCGTCAAAATTGACGTGAAATTGCTTTTGTTTGCTAAAACTAGACCTTGGATCAAGCTGTCGTAACTCAACAACGCAACAAACGGCCACCATCTGGGTCGCGTTGGAAAGCTGGGATTCCACGATTGGCACGTGTATAGCACGTGATCACTATCGCGACGGGGGCCAGTCGCAAGTGACGTCACACGAAGCGAGTCAAGGTCACAGCCATTGAAGCTAGCACGTGCGCGTCTATTGGCGGACAGCCGACAGGGAGTGGGAGCACGATGGCGGCCGTAAACTGATTGTTATCACCGATAGCGAATATAAATTAGGAATAAAACAACTTTAAACTACTTCTACGATATTAAAAACTTAAAAAAAGGATTTCGGAAGCCGTAAACAATGCTCTAATGGAAGAATAACCAGAGGACCATCGTTTCAAGGTATCCCATGTACTGCAACGGAAGATGAATATTTTCCTAAGCGCATTTACGTAGCTGAACTTCAACTTTTTTTTTTAGTTATGAAAACCTAATACGATTATCTTAAGTATATTTGTGTGCACTAATTTACACTGTAATTATTACATATTTAATTTTTTATACCCGTAGTCGCTTAGTTATTTTACATCGATTTATTTTACCGAGGCATGGGTCATGTTTACCGAGGCATGGGTCATGTTTTGGTTGTGTTGCAACCGGTATCCGGCTCAATATAATTGCCGGATCCGGATCTTGCCAGATACCGCATTATCCGGCGCTGGATCCGGATATATCCGGACTCGGTCGATCCCTAGATAGTACATACGGTCACAAAAAGTCTGTAAAGAGGACGCTCATTACTGTGGAACACTGTATCAAATTTACCTTCAAGAGAGTGAAAAATTCTCCATAGTTTGCTGGCATCCACACTAAAGATTGTTCCCTACCTAGCAAATTTTCGCCTGCAGCCTCCTCAGGCTTTTCAAAGGTAAGTCTTTCTTCTGATTACATGCTTCGTTGTGAACATGATCATCATCCGAGTTTGAAATCCCTGTAGCGAATGAGTACCAACACCCCTACCCTATATTCTTTATGATACAGTAATCAAGAGAAAATGTGTTAACATTGAAAAAAATGCTGATTCTAGCTTGTTCATGTAGGAGAATCAAAGTTCTAGTAGAATCCGACGAAACTGTTATGCATTTGGGATGTCCCTTTGCATATGACACCTTTCATCATACCAGTATATAATTAACCCTTCATTTACACAATTTTTTACATCACTTCCTCACTCTGCTCCTCGCGCACCAACACCACTTGTCTTTTGCTGCTGGCGCCATCAAATACCCACGCCAGGGAGGCTGAGTGTTTTGAAAGTAACACAGTTTTGTCGGATTCTACTTGAAGAACTATAATTTTTCTACGAGAACAAGCTCTTTGGTACAATTAGCATTTCTCCGTCATACAATCCTCCAAACTGTGTTACTTATTTGGAAGGATCATAAAACATGGCGTGGCTCCAGCTTCTTATTTGGAAGGGTGATGCTCCAAACCCTACGGAGTGTGCTGGGAAGTGCTCTGTGTCGAATCCTGCCATGCGAAATACAGAACGCAGCCACCTCGCAATAGTCTTCGAAGTGATAGGGCGGTGAGGATAGGGCCGCACATATGAAAGCAATAGCTCACCCAGATGTACCCCGTAGCACCCACATGTCCATCTGGCAGTGGGCCCATGTGGCGAATGTAGGACTCAATATAACGGATCGCATCTAATTCTCCCTAGGAATGCCGGGTGCCAGAGCAGTCTTAGGATCACGAATGGCATGCCATCCCGCGCCATCTTAAGTTCCGACACCACGAAAACGGCCTCGTCGTCCCATATATCACACCATTCTAAAGAAAATTTGGACAGCACACTACCTCTATTTCCAGCAGCCAAGGCAAAGAACATCGCCGTCATAACTGTCAGAAGCTTCAGACACCTAGGCCTCAGGAGGCCTTTCCGAAAGAGCCCCTTCACAAAGCGACGAACCAATGGCTGCTTTGACAGCATTATGTCACAACACCGCTGATGCCGCCAAGATATCGCCACCAGAAATCCAATAACGCTATGGCGTAACATCCGCCCGAGAAGAGCTGCGTTAAGCACATGTGAAGCACCACTACTTCTTGGCATAACCGCCGGGTTCACTCACAGATTTTACTACTACTCGGACGCTTTCCCTGGGAGGTCACCAGCAACACAAGCAAACAAATCAAACTGGCCCATGTCTAGTGCCCTAGCAGTAACGGCACAGCTCCGCCCTGGGCTATTACCAATCACCATTCACCGCCTCCACTCCTGGGCCGTTTCCAAGGGCCCCGTGGTGGGGAAAACCCGCGGTGGCTGCATGCTACATCGTGGTGCAACCGACGCTCGCTTAGTCGCAGCCACCTGCTGTTGGGCTTGTTATAACAGTTCATGTAATGGAGTCCCAAACAATTCTGCCAACGAGGGCTCACATGCCACCAGCTCAGTTCGCGCTTCCACTGTGAAAGCAAATTTTAGGCAGTCTCTTCGTATTTATTCATCACCATCAATACTTGGAGCTACAATGTGGAGCATCCAATAACACCTTCGACGACTGACTATGCCACGAGCTGCCCACATCAACGGGAATCATAGAACAAAACTGCAATGCACACAGGATCTGTAACAACACCAAAAAAAAAGCCGCATGGATAGAAGCAAGAGAAGCATTACGATGTATTACGATCCCCGCCCCTCGGCTGAATTGGTGTTCGCGGCGGCGGTAACTCTTTTTGAAAAGTGGCGTTCACTACGTACCGATCACATTCACATAACAAATCTTATTCCGACGCTAACAAATTCATATCTTTGTGATTGTCCCACCATTCCAGCACATGCGCGTCCATCTACTCCAGACATTTCACAACTACTGCTCCGGTAAATTCGCACACAACTCACCCATAGGTTCTAATGGCTCCAACACTTTACGCTTTCCAACCCATGAACATCTCTCATGCGCTTCATGCCTTGGGAATCAAACCTCTTGTCCGCCTCAACACACAGCTCATACCACTGGTCCCGGCCCGACTATTTAGAATCGTCACCAAAATCCCTACACCGAGCTTCTCGTCTGTCCGCCCTTGCAGAGTCAGTCTCATATTCTTGCCAAACTTGGCCTCCCCCCACCCCCCAGCCTGTGGGGTGAACCGGTCCACTATAGTAATTTCGCTCATACAACTTGTTGTCCTCCACTCCCCAGTTAATTAAAGCAAGGCCTGCTAACACACATCGCATCTCTAACTGCCCCTTGCAATTTGACCCTAATGAGTTTTGGTAAAGCGGAATTTGAATGCATCAAACTTCCCCAAAGGATAACCGGATTAAACTGACCTGACGCAACATCAAGCCTAACTTCGCCGCCATCTTGCGCGGCCGAGTCACTTGCTTTACTTGTGGCCTCCGGCTCCCTTGACTTAGTCTGCCCCATATTTGTCGCATCCTCTTGAAAATCCACTCGCAATGTCTTCTACGACTTCGGCCTGTGTCTCTTGGCATACTCGTTTCTCCAAAACTTCTATCGTCAACATGACCAAATTAAATTCCCAACCAAGCAGAGAAAACCTTGATCATTCATGCCCACGGCAAAAGAAACAGTGGTTTTGGTGCGGGAGTAACACAGGAGGATTGTACGACGGAGAAGTGATGGGTTTATTGATTAGGTTTCAAAATGTTGCTTTTTTTTCTATAGTGTATGATTTTAATTAACTGGATACATTCAGGCTTGGCTGAAAGTTAGAATCGTTTTTTATTCATAGTTGTATACGTCAAATAGGGACTGTCCTATAGCTACTTTTTGTACAAGCTCTTGAGAAAATTGCTAAGTATACTTTATAATAATTCCAAAATTTAAAGCACCTCAGCTTTGACCTATCTATAACCTAAATGGCAAGGGCGTCGATTTTTCTAAAGTTGGGGGGGGGGGGAACATAGTAGTACCGCCCACCCCCCCCCGGGGGGGGGGGAAGAAAATTTACTGTTAAAATATATGCTACTTTAGCAGAAGCCCGATGAATCCAGCTAGGGGGTCAGGAGGATCGCTGTAAGCTCCTCCAGCTGGGTCCGGAAGCCCCGGAAGCTGAAGCATTTTAAGCTATTTGAGAACCTATTTTCGGCTTTCCGAGACACGTTTGCAACGCACTGTTTAGCAAATTTTGGATGCTTTTCGTAAAAATTCTTTAGCACAAGAGGTCGTAAAAATCTAATTGTTACCAAAATTCCGTTTTTTTATACATTTTATTTACAAATTAAATTTCCTGATGAATTAATTTGTTTTTTTAATATTATTAAATTAACGCTAGCTAACACTGAAAATTTAGGTTTGAAAAGTACTGTTGCTTACTTTTCAAGTGGTGGAAGATTTAGCTGACGTTCCTGAATTAACTGAGAACTGAAAAAGAGGAAAAGAGCTACTAGCAAATCAAACCGGCAACTTAGTCTTCAATTTTGATTCTTTACTTGGTTTTTATCAAGTTAATTGGCAAAGACTTCAACTGACGAAAACTTGGAAGAAAAGCTTAACAAGTTTTGTTCTGTACAAATTTATCTGACGTTTCGGCTATAACCATAGCAAGAACAAACTAACCATCAGGCGACTTCAGTTGGCGTTTCGTTGACAATCAAACAAAGTAATTTGAAATCAGACACTCCTTTATCTTTCGTTTAGCTCTGTGCTCTTCCTGTTTTGACTAGTTTTGCACTAAATTACATTTTCACTACATCGGCAGAAGTGGAAAAAAGCCTGACAAGCACTATATACAGTACCGAGTAGGGTTACGCAAACAGTCGCTCGACGTGGTAAGCGTGATAAATAGATTACAGCCTTGCAGCCTATTTCGTGGGGGGAACGAACCCCTCAGTTTGAACGACCCCCCCCCCCCTTTCGATAGACGCTTATGCTAAATGGATAAAATCAGGTGTAATGAATGAACTTTGGTGGCTGCACAGCTGTAGGTGATTTCAATGCACATCACATCAAGACTCCGAAATTTGTATCAAACTATTAGAAGTTCATAGGGGGAAGTCAGTTACAGTACTTTAATTTATAATAAAAAATACCTGCAACCAGTAGTCACAGTGTGAAAGGCATCTCAAAGTACACAACAAAACACGTAACCATCCCCGGAGAACACAGAATGGACCTACTCTCGAATTTTCGGTGATATACCTTTCATCTTCACCAGTAGCCGTAAAATAAAATTATTTAAAAGTAGCATCAAAGCTTCGATTTCTTCACCATGTTTAAATTTGTGCTCCATCGAAGCAGTGGAAAACTGGACGAGAATCGCCAAATGCCAACTGCAAATCTTCGACATGACACAGCCTAAACCACTCAAAGGATGACAGGTCAACCAGGATCAGCAGAGAAAGGGAGACACAGACCACGGTCAAGACAACAGCCAAGGGCAACGGTAAAAGCAAGCACCAACGCGAAACCTCCGAAAGAAAATTTGGGAGACCACCATGGGAAAAACGGAGAAACGAATCAATTTTCATGAGATATCTACCATGGAAAGATCTCCGACGACACCCACAGGAGAGTAGAGGAAAATCGTCAGAGAATTGAGGAAGATCCCATGAAGGAGAAGAAATACAAATAGAAATAGATATTGACGATGCTTGAGGCACCAACACACACACAGAGCACCAATGCGTGACATAGTGCTAAAAAATGAAGCACAAACAACAGAGGTTGGGAGAGAGTATCACGAATGAACAACTCTTTCGATAGAGTAAAAACGTTATCCAGAACTGTTTGGCGATTGTGCGTTCGTCGAAAATTAGAACGTAGTGTTGTTCAACTATTTGAAAATAGCCCTTCCGTAAAAACTAAAAGCGGAGTTTAGTTCAGGAGACAGCCATAAATGAGGAATGGATGATTACTAGTAGTGTTGAAATTTGAAGAGGAAAAAAAAGCAGGATCCACACCAAGGAATTGTATGTTGGTTAAGTATCATGCCACTACAATAAAAACAATTATGATTTTTCCAAAATTTATGCACAAGATCAGGGTAAAGTAAAGAGTGACTGGCGTGACACCACTTGATAAGGAGACGCTGACAGTTCTCAAAACGATTTAGTTAGTATAGATTGTAAGAATTGCAAATTTGGGAGCAATAATAAAAAAATGGAACCGGGAAAATTTTGTCCAAAACCGTAAAAAAGGAAGGAGTGAGGTTAGAGAAACCCTTAAGAACAAAAAGTGCATTATGTAACACATTAGTGACAACATTTTCAATGTGAAGACTGAAATTGAGGGCATGGTCAATATGGATACCCTATCGGAAAGATGGTAGAAGAGAGTGGATTATTATGACCAAACTAAAGAACGTGACATTTGTCAGTGTTAAACAGAAAGGAAATGGCTGCATACAAGTGAGCGACATGTTGGATATCGTCTTGGAGCAATTGGCAAGAAAGAGAATAGGAAAATAATTTCAAGTCGCCTGCATAAGACATTAGAAAGAATGAACAACAGACGGCAAGTCAGAGAAAGAAGAAACGGAACCACGTTGGACGACATGTTGCCAACTAGACTGCGGGTAAGAATTTAGCCAGGACTAAATTGGAGAGGTGACAACCGCCAAAGGTTGTCGGCCCCTGACACAAGGCCGTCTTTCCAGCTTCAGAAACAGCACTCCTCGCTGACTGGTTGGACGAGAGCAAAGACAGAGACAGCATGGAGTCAGTTGCCATGTTTTCTGAGCTCCTCAATAAGGGAGATTTGGAAGAAAGCCTAAGATTCCTCTTCATTCCAGCAGGGCAGGGAACGCTATCCGGGCAGCGCGAACCCATTACAAGATAAGAAGCAAAGAGTTGCATAATTGCATAACCATTAGGGACAAATTGGGAAAGTTTTAAAATGCGCCGGAGTAAGGTAGGTTTAACCAATTCGTAGTACAGCAGAAGTACGGAATGAAGGAGAAGTTCTTATTTGCCTGAAGGTATAATAATCTTTCTTTCATCAATGAAAGCAACAACCCCCC
>JAHWFP010194709.1:0-20872 GCA_023313725.1 Lithobius niger
GGCGGCAAATGTCACTGCTCCATAGAGCAGCGTCAAGTGACGTCATATTGCTACAAGAGAGATACTTGCAAGGGGCACTAGATTGAAATGGTGGGTTGAACAACGACACTTTTAGTCAAGCCAGTGCTTTGAGAGTGGATTTCGTAGGCTTAAAACACCGTTGTTTTCTCCAATCCCTTATGCTGCTTAGGTTGTAATTGGAAAATAAAGATTCCACTTGCTTAAAAATGTCAGCAACTGCCAACAAATCGATAAAAATCTCGCGTTTTAGGCCTAGGAAATCCAGTCTAATAGCATTGGCTTCAGTAAGACGCTCTTCTTTTCTCCCACCAGTGCACCTTGCAGCTAACCCATTAACGCTCCAGCATAGAGTTATATACAATAATACTACGTCGTTTCACTGCCCTATAAACTGATTAATTATTAGGGACTGAGTGATAACCATATTTGGTTTTCTGCCCCTTCCCCCCCCCCACCCCCCAAAAAAATTAGCAATAACAACACAAATAACATTAAAAAACAAAAACACTATAAAAATCCTAATTATCACGTGACATCAACTTAAAAAAACAAATGTTTCGTCTGTTTACAAAAAAATCACGACGGCTGCACACAGTGATAGAATATTTCTCTGCCACGACAATCACACGCAAACAAAAGGAAACTCGTGCAAATAAAACGAGTTCAAATATAACTATCACTTCCTTTCTCTTTTCGTTCAAACATAAACCCTTGTGTTCACACATAAAAACACTCAAACAGAAACAAAGTTGACAGACGGCGTGTGAAATCAACGCCTGTGCACACAAATGAACTCGAGTAGTCTATTTTCGCCTAGCCGGTGTCCTTTTTAAAATTGTTTGTTTGTACATCTTGCCCCACCTTCGAGCGTTCATAAAAAAGTTTTGAGGCATATGAAAGGAAGTGTTTGTTGACGGCGATATCGGCCCTCTCGCCGACAGTCAATCTTAAATAGCGACAGTCAGACCCAGAACAATTAATTTAGAGTGTTACAAACGTATCACAAAACAAAGCCTGGCCAACGTCTGCGAATCTGGGGGGGGGGGGGGGGTTAAGGGCAAATTTGGGCGCCCCCCCCCCCCATTCAGAACTTTTATTTTTAGTAATTTATTTAGGACCTTCATTTTATTTATCTTTATCAATAAGAAGTCCACAATTTTTATTCATGTAGTATTTGTAGTACATTTTGTAGCGCTATTCAATGAAGGTTCCTAATTTTGACAATTCCACTGTTTTAAAAGGCCAATTTCGGCAACTTTGAGTTTTAGAAAGACTAATTCCGGTAATTTTTACTGTTTTAAAAGGCCAGTTTCAGCACAATTTTCACTTTTATCTCAATTCTTGGCCCTGTTTTACAACTTCGAAATAAACAACAAACAAAAAAAACAATTGAAATCCGTCACATAGATGATTTAACCATGTTTAAACAAATTTTTTTGATATTATTCCATTTTCCTGCCAGCAGCTGGCGCTGTCTCGTCTGCTTACATCTCTCATGTAAATTACAATTTCGCCCTTTCAAGTCTACAAACAATTGAAGAGAAACGAAGCTGCACAGTAACCTAATAAACCAAGCTGAAGTCAAAATTCTCAGGGCCCGGTACAAATTGTCCTCCTTCTCCCCCCCCCCCCCTCAGCCATCACGACCACAATACAACGGTTGTGGCGTGTAGTGGAATGCAACACAACGACCGAAGATTTATTGTTTTTTCTAGTGGCACAAAAATCGAACGAAGTATAGAAATGTGTAAAACGTGTTTAAACTGCGACAAAATCGTCTGTGCAACAAATCTGTAGTTTTTTTTTTTTTGGGGGGGGGGGGGGGTTGAGTGAGTGCGCGCACCTTCTAGTTTATTTTCTCAATCTATTGTCTTTCCGTGTTTAAATAGGCCCAAGAGTGTTGCTCACTGAAAGGTTGGCATATTAGCTGAATTCAGGGACTTGGACACAGGGAGGGGGGAGGTAGGGGGCTCTACTTTCTGCCCTCATGGCAAAGCGCCCTTTTTTCTGAAAAAAAACAGTGTCCTGACCTTTTTGCCGAGATTCGCTGGAGAGGTGGTGTAAAAAGCCTAAAAAAGGAAAAAAGGGCCAATAACGGCTAAGAATGTGGTCCAAAGAAAAGAGGGGCTAAGGGTGGGGGCAATGAAGGGTAAAAAGAGGTTAAAACACACACAAAAAAAGTTCCTAGGAAAAAGGTAAGTTGTCCTTGCTCTTTCGGGAACGTCCCTGGTTAATTTTCTGTACAAATGGCCTCCAACCATTAAATGAAAGACAATGATGAATCTGCTATTTATACTATTTTAGGTTCTGGTTGGCCACTCGAAAATCTGTATTTTATGATCGTTTTCAATCGCCTGTCACGCGTATGCACTAATGTTGGCGGTGACTGGAACCTTGTACACGCATTGAGAGTCTGGCGTACATAATGTCTGCGACGCTAGGCCTAACCGTACCTTGGCTGTCGATACGGTTTTTGCTACTAACTAGGTACGTCTTACCGTTCTCCGAGTACGTCAGTGGCAATGCCGTCCTCTTGAATTTGTTGTTTCAGCATCCGTGTTGAGTACAGAGCGTTGATGTATTAGAAGACATTCCAAACAATCTTCCTAGCCTGTAAATTCAAACGTTTTTCACGTTGGGAAAACGATGAAGCGAGCGACACGGTAGCCATATTGGTTCGTCTGCTCGAAGAGAAATTTTACCAGGCATGATCAATCCATTTTCCGAAAATACGCGCGAATGGCCAACCAGAATCTAAAATAGTATAGGTATCATTTTATTCATCGTCTTTCAATGTGAATAATTTCCCTCAATAATTATTTTAACTCTTTGTTGGCAGAATTAACTTGTGATAAGATAGTTAGGTCAGTTGTGGGATTCGAGACGGCATCCACTGGGTTTAGAGACGAGAACATTGACCACTGGGCTGTACGGCACACTTTGCTCACTGTCCATAGGGGACCCTCATAAACTGTTAGTGAAAGGGCACAATACGTTTTTTCCTGAGGACTTTTTTTGTGTGTTTTTTACCCTTTTGGTCGTTTTTACCCTTCAAAGGAATTTAACCATGCATCATTACATCAAGAAAAGGCATTTTACCATGCGGACAGGGGCTTGCGCAGACTTTAAGTTGGAAAATAATATTTGGCAAGGCATATGGGCTTTCAAAGATGACAACTAATCTGACATCATTACCTCGGAAGGGACGTGCGCAAACCATCCCCCACTCCATATGCACGTCCCAGCCGAGGTAATGCCGTCAGATTAGTTGTCATCTTTGAAAGTCCATATCCCGTGCCAAATATTATTCATTTTCCAGCTTAAAAGGACATACCTTCTCACTATGTTCGAGCATCCTGCGTGAAATAGCGTTTGCAACATTCACGTATGTTCGAGTGATTGTAAAGAAACCGTTTCTCGCGCGGGCAAAAGCAGGGAAAGTAATGCCTTTGCAACATTTACACGTACCTGAAGAAATGTTGCAAAACTGAGCCAGAAAAGCCACCCGGGAGGTACAAATAAAGTGTGAATGCATGTGTAAATAACAGCTGTTTTTGTTGAAATATTTCATATTTCTATGTGTGGGGTGGGATGTCAAATAAGGACAGTTGATTATTGTCAAATTTGCCCCTCAACAAGAAACACATGATAGGGCGGGTGTCTTTTGCTTCGTCTGCACGTGGTGAGCTTTGAGTGTTTCAAGAGCGTGCTAACTAGCGGCGCTGGCGACACTAGCAGTGTGCTTCTGTCCCATTTAGAGGCTATAGTCCCATCAGTGAGGGCCAATGCGCTTCGGATCCAAGACGAAAACAAACACACGAACCATATTGGAGGAGTTACGTCCGCTGAATCAGTAATTGAGGTATACGACACTTAACAGGTAGATTTTAAGGAGTTTGTGTTTGTGGTATGTGTGTGAGGCATTACGATTGATCTGAAGTGTGCTTAGTACGTGAATGTGTAATAAATTTCTCTCGTATCGCTGTGTAGCTGCGTGGTACTAAATACGATGACCCAGGGGCTTGGCACATATTTTTGCTCGCTACGTGGAAAAAAAAAATTATTACGGGTTGCGATATTGCTAGGGTAACTACACTGTATGTAGCACCCCTAGGCCTATTAAAGAGCTTAGTCCGTACCAAAAATTATTTTGCAGGTGGAATGTGTTGGTAAAAAAAAGTTGCCGGCCCTTCTGAATTTAATTTAATTTAATTTTCAGCCCAATTGTTTATCACAACGAAAACATGAAACAACCTAAAATAAGCAAAGCAGCATCCAATTGCAGCTAACACAACCCGTGCCATACTAATAAAAAAAAATATCACTGTATGTGGTCATGGTATTAATTAATACCCGTCGTATTATACTATATTAGAAAGAAAAAAAAACGAGCTCGTTTGATGCTTAAGGTAAAGTTTAACTGATCCGAAATAAAAACAGCGGAGGAACTCAAATAAACTTTCCTGTATATGTTACAGATACTGCAGTGTTGGTGTGCTGTTTAGTCCACGTGAAACCCTACTGCTGTATTCAAATTTTTTAAACATTTTTTTACTTTTGCACACGATAGATGAGCTAATAGTTGGTACATTCCAACTTGGCTAAACGACATCTCTGGAAAATGTTAAAAAACTTAGCAGGCAATTCAGGGTTCGTGCGAGTCTTTGAAAACCTGGAAATGTACTGGAAACTAATAATGCAATTCCATGCCTGGAAAAGTGCTTGAAAATCTTGAAAAATGATATATATGTCATCAGTGGACGACGTGACTGAAGAACACTGAAAAAATTTATCCAAGAATGTAGGCGAGTGTGTAGCTTTCCATTATTCTTCGTTTGTTTGGGCATGAAAAGTTTGGAAATTTGGGCTCCTGCTTTAAATTGTATTTACGTGTGTAATGGTTGGATACAGCAGTAAGGTTTCACGTGGACTAAACAGTACCGCAACACTGCAGTATTTGACACCCTTTAGGAAAGTGTAAGGGGTATGGCATGGCGAAGAATAATAATAATGGGAAGGAAGGTTTGGTCTCACCCAAGATTAAGGTTAAAATAAACTACTTAAAACTAGCATAGCCAAATAGCTGGGAACAAGAAGGCTGGATTGGGTCCCGACTGCCTTACCACCAAGGTTAGACCTGCAGGGACACAAAGGTACCCGATGGCATCGCCAGATGTAGAGATACTGCAGGGGAAGAGAGATGGCAAATTGTCTCACATCACTAAATAAGAATTATTTTTAAGTACAAAATATCAACCAATGTAAGTTGATGGGCACTATACGTTAAAACAAGCAAATCCCAAAAAATTAAAAACGCCATAACAAAACATTCCTAAAAAATAAAGAAATGAAAAGTAGCAATACATTTCAGTATAACTGTCATATAAGAATGAGATTATAAAGTGTTAAAACGAGAATGGTGATGGAGACTACACAGGACTTGCTTACTCAGCAATAAGACGGATATGAAACCTAAATGCCCAAAGCAATGTCGATGTGTCAGCTGAGGTGAAGCTATGCCTAACAATAGCGGCTCGCTTGCTGGCTAGTTTGGCGATAGCGTTACAATGGCCGGTTCATTTAAGGCAGGTGAAATCCATACACCGTGGTCTTTAATCCTGATAAGATATTGAAGGTTTTTGCCTCTGAGAGAATAAGCATATGTGGTTGTTTTTTTTTTTTGTTTTTTTTTGCCGAAGAGCAGTACTTTGCATTTATCATCTGCTATTGGCAATTGCCAATCAATCACATGACCATTTTTTCTGTTCATTTAACTCATTTTGTAAATTAAGGTGGACTGGATATTTCCTTAAAACTGAATACAACTTGACATCATCTGCATATTGTTTATATTTTACGCAATCAGAATTTGATGCCAGATCGTTTATGTAGATAGTAAACAAGGTTGGACCCAGTACCGATCCTTGTGGTACACTGCTTTTCACTGGAATCATGTCGGAGCAGGGGGAATACCATAAGCGGCCAGTTTAATATTGATAATTTTTTCAATAATCACGAGTTGCATTATGAGTGGCATTCCGAGTTGTTTTTATCACTTGGAAAGGTAACAAGTCAGGAATGAGAAAAATTATCGATACTTAAACTAAGTTCCAGTGCCATTTGCAGCGGGAATACCATGCTGCAACAAAAGCAAGATCGAAGGACTAAGTCAGGATTTATGGATGGAGGGACTAGGTCGAAAATTATCGCAAGATGGAGGGACTAGGTCGAAAATTATCGCAAGATGGAGGGAGTAAGGCGAAAATTGTCGCAAGTGGAGGAACTAGCGCGAAAATTATCGCAAGATGGAGGTACTAGGCAAAAAATCATGGCAAGGTGGAGGGGAGTAAGAAGAAAATTATAGCAAGCTGGAGGGACTAGGGCAAAATTTTTCGTAAGAAGGAGGGGCAAAGGTGAAAATTTTCGCAAAATGGAGAGACAAATGGGAAAAATGTCGCAAGATGGAGGTACAAGGCCAAAATTATCGCAAGATGGAGGGAGTAAGGCGAATTGCCGCATGATGGAGGGAATAAGGCGACAATTATAGCAAGATGTAGGCGAAAATTGTCGCAAGATGAAGGTACTAGGCGAAAATCATGGCCAGTTGGAGGGAATAAAGGGAAATTATAGCAAGATGGAGGTACTAGGCGAAAATCATGGTAAGGTGGAGGGAGCAAGGCGAAGATTATAGCAAGATGGAAGGACTAGGGCAAAAATTGTCGCATAAAGGAGGGACTACGGTGAAAATTATAGCAAGATGGAGAGACTAAGACGAATATTTTCGTAAGGTGGAGGGACTACTACAAAAATTACAGCAAGATAGAGGGAGTAAGGCAACAATTATTGGATAATCGATGGTATTACCAATGTAATTATAGGGCCTTCCTCGTATAGCGATAACAAACTCAAGATTGTCACGTAAAATGAAAAGGCGTCCAGTAAAATTGGAATACCATTACCCACAATGGACTCCTCTCTGTGTTTTTTTATTTTACATTCTCTCGATTTCTCGACTTGTGCTCTTATGAGTGGCAACGTAGCATTTTTATGTTCAAGTTCGATGTAGACTGCTGTAGTTACGTTATAACGTTTCCTTTGCTTTGCAAATAAATAAACATAAAAATAAATAAAGCAAGACTGTAGTGCCGCTTATTTTAGTGGTAATCAATTGTTTGAAGCAAAACCACAACAAAATATTGTGGAAGATATTTTGCGAGATTACATTGCCCAATGAGGCTGTAGGAACACCTTTAGACATTGCCTATTTTCTGGCTTTCGTGTCATGACCGCAACAATCACGATGACGTCATTCAAGGCTTCAACCAACGATGGATTCCACAACAGTCAAGCCAAAGACTTAGCATTAAGCTTATTCTTGACAGCACATAAACATTGAACAATGTAACACTGTCTAATAATTTAATACTTCAAATTTAAGGTGTACACACATTGTAACCGTGGCCGAGGCTCTTTGATTTCCAGCTTGCTCCCCAATTTCCAGTTCATTCCTATCCCACCACTCCGACCAACAGCATGTCCTCCAAGCCAAAGAGCCATTTCGGCTATGTAATCACTTGAACCTAATTTAGCACTAATCCCAACTGTCCCGATATAAACTCGAACAGTTTTGTCCTAAGACTGTGGTGAAGTGTTAGTTTTGAACAACAGTTGTGCCTTGATGGAATGGGACACAATCAGACGTTGTGGTTCAGATTTTATGGTAATTTAATATGGGCTGACCTGACTTAAACGGGGCTGGGTGACATTAGGCTTGCTTGCTTGTAGAAACGTTAGGTACCAGCTAGGGTAAAAGACTGAAACTGACCAACAATGGATTTTCAGAGGTATTGGTCAGTTTCAGTGTTTTCACCTAACCGGTACCTAACGTTCCATACTTACAAGCAGGTAAGCCTAATGTCAGCCATCCCCGTTTAAGGGCTCGTTTACGCAACGACAGTTTTCTCGCTCGCTAGCTTTTACTTGATCAATACTAAATCTGATGGCTGCTTCTCGCCTTTACCGGAGTATGCAGCTTTCGAGTTGTCTATGCGTATCAGTAACCGTGGCAACGACGCAGACGCAAATCTTCTCCTCGTGCCTCGTGACAAGGCGTTCGATGCTTCCAACATTTGAGCGTCGATTTATATATGACAGCAAGAAAACAATTTTTACTGCAGTACAAGCCGACGGACTGTTTTTTTGTATGCTGGCATTCGATGGTTTGTCTTCGATGCGATAGCCACGAAATGGACGCCATTTTGGATTTTGAATTCTCGCTGGGATCATTGCTAAAAGCTGTGCTTTGAGGGAGAATAGCAAATTTTAAAAATTTCGTGAAATGACAACAATCTTGTAGAAATGTTTAAAATTACTGTAGCTCTGTGTTCTTTACCCGTGTTGTTATTTATAATACATACAATTTGTTATCTATTACCGCATTCCTTTAGTAGCAACGGGGAACTAGTCGTAAATAAATAACGGTTGACTAGCAAATAGTTTTTGGCGAGCGAGAAGATCTTGTTGCGTAAACGCGCTCTAAGTCAGGCGAGGCCATATTAAATTACAATAAAATCTGGACCACAACGTCTGATTGTGACTCCTTCCATCTGGGCACAACTGTTGTTCAAAAATCTAACACTTTCCCGGCGGGCCCCGGTATCCACAAAGTCGGTTACCACCAAGTTCATTCTTTGCCCAATTCATGTGGCCATCAAGTAATCCTGCTGAAAAAATCACCTCAGGGCCTTATGAAAGTTATTGTGGAAGTTACGGAGCTGTACCGGCTTTTTTTCCCCTGTTATTAAATATTCCTTAACCTTACGTTTTATTTCTTCCTTCTCTGTCTCTCTCTTCCCAAGTGGTCATTTAATTTCCTTTCTTCGAAGGCCATTGCTACTTACTCCTTATCTTATCTGGCATTTGCTACTGAAAACGAGATGACAATCGCGCAACAAAATCAAAAATGCAATTATGCACGCGAATACAAATAATAAATTGTCTTGATAACGAAAGTTGTTCGCACGAGGTACGGCATGACCGTGGACTGTCTGTCTGTCTTTCCGTCTGTCATAACCCTTTGGTGACCGAGTTACATACTTTTAACTGAATGAGAGACGGAATTTGAAAATGGAAAGCGTAATCACTTGAGAAAAAGTTTTAAAAGGACTATAAACAGCTTTTAAAGTGATTTAAATGCCTATAGTGACAATGACAAAAAAAAATGTCATTGTTTATTTCTCCCACTTTCTCGTCGTAGTTGCTCGTATCACCTTACATGGAATCGCTTTTTAAGCTATAGGAAAAATGAACCATAACATGTTTAATTCAGGGTTTTCGGGGATCAGGGTTGCGGTCACCCGTGGTTCAACAATGGGGTAAAACGGAAGCAATGGTTGAAATGGGTGATTCATGTAACTTCCGATGTAGCCAATAGGACGTGGTGATTTCCATTATGGCTAAACTAGCTTTCCTTGTAAAGTTTCAATTCGCTTCAGCCACTGTTAAACCGTGGCAGACCAGTGTAGTTAACGCAGTAGCGTGACAGACCATGAGGGCATGGGGAACTTTTAGTAAATGGCATATATTAGTTATGTTAATAAGATTAGAAATGATGGCTTTGTTATTATGAATATTATAATGCATATAATAAGTTTATTATAATAAATTATTATTAGAAGAAGAATATGGGTTTATTGAATCAAGGAAATCGGTATGTGCCCTCACCCCACAAGAGCTAATGCTCGTTATTAGTTATAAGGTTATTATAGTAAGTTTTAGTACATTTTCTCTGGGGACCTTTTATTTTTAATTCTCTAATTTTTTTTACCTTTTTTGGCCTCTTTCTTAGCCTTGTTTGCCCCTTTTATTGTCCTTTTAGACGATTTTAGGCCTTTTTTAGGTGTCTAGGCGGCCCTTTTTCACGCACCGGCGCACCAGCAAATAACGGCACAAAAGGCAATTTTAATTTTTTTTACAAAAAGAGAATTTTACGAAAAGGGCAGGGGCAGTCCCCCCCCCCCCTCCCCGCCCTCTCCTGTGCACACCTCTGAGTATATGAAATAAATTGGACTAAATTCTATCTAATCCGTTTTAGAGCATTCTAAAGTGAGCCTCCATTCGTAACCATATTGCAGCAGTGTTTGTGCTGGTTAGAGCAAAATGGTGGCAGTTCTTCCTTCCCCGTTAAAGTGGTAAGTCTGAAAAATCTGACAGCATATAGCGCTATCTAGTACTATCTAGCACTTGTTTGTTCAAGCGCAGAAATGCACAACACCATTTCTTGTCACGAAACAAACAAGTCACGAGCCACCTTAATTATTTAGAGAAAATTTGGTCGTCCTCGTGCACCTGGGAGCAAACTGTAAAGGTCAACAATATCACAGCCGCTAAATGGCATTTTCACACGATTTTCAATTGGTGATAGGGCCTCTTTAAACTATTCAATGTTCCAAAGTTAACGACCCATACTATGGCCTGACTAAAACTCATTTTCCGTCGACTGCGGATTTTAGGATTCAAGCGAGTTGACGTAGTTATAGCTTGTGTAACCCTCGAAATATGTGGTTTCGTGAGAAACGTGCTGGACCGTGCATTTAGAAAGGAATTTATAGCGCATCTCAAATGCAATTAAACAGTGATTGACAATAAACGACGTCCTCGTTCACAGAACCTCGCATTGGGGACAGACACAAACGTCGTGAAAAGAGACGGTCTGGTTTTGGGAACAGGCTAAAACCATTTATTTCGAAGTTCTCAAAACCGTGACCGTGAAAGTGGTACGTCAACGAACGTAGAGGGTGAGAACGGGACTTGTCCCGCCCATTTTAAGCCTAGTTTTACGACGACATATGCGGTGACAAAAAGTCACAGTTTTATATAGTTGACGGTTGAAACAGAACGAACAAAAAAAAAATTGTGACAGAAAATTCATATCGGTTCATGCGTTTAACCATAACAGAGGAACAAGACCGACAGAAAATCGAAATCGTCGAGTTAAAATAGTCATATAAACAGGAGGGAAAGCCAACTGGGCTCGAAAAGTGGTTAATGAATGCAGATGCAAACCTATTTACGTTTCCTTTTGGACTGAAATGTTAGACTGCCTGAGTGGGAATTAACCCCACATCCTTTGAAACTCCGGCCTTTGGTTTCAAAGGTCGTGGGTTCAATTCCCGCTCAGGGCAGTCTGACATTTAAGTCCAAATGGAAACGTAAATAGGTTTGCATCTGTTTTTATTAATTAAAATAGTAGTTCGTTCACTTTGTTCACTTGGTCAACTAAAGTCTTAGCCAAGACACCATTAATCAGGGTTCATAGAAGGTTTTGGGGAGCGGTGAGACTAGATGCCTCAAACGACAGGAATGAACCGGAGTACGTTGGTTTGAATACTGGTCACGTCACCTTAATGGAATTATAAAAACTTCGGGCCTACCGTGTAGCTTTTCTGTGAACGGTTTTCGATGTTGCACAATCGTGTTTTTTTTACTCGTGTTCGCTTTACACCGGTGTGTGTGCTAATTTATTCGAAATCCAGTCAGCTCTCTGAAGGACAAATCAAAGATACCATTCAAAGGCCGTTTCACCTTTACTGAAAACTTCTCTAAGATTATATGAAAACCAAACGTTCCTATAAATTCGTTTTTCTGCAAATCTCCTTTCATCACCAGCTTTCGTGTTTTCCACACGCACTCGTGGTCTTTCGGTGATCATCTCATTTTTTTTTTCGTTCTGCTTGGTGGTTTTATGAATCCATAACTTTCGAAGGAATTAAAACAAAACTGAAATTTACAGTTGTAAAGGAATGTCACATACCTTGGTGGGTATTTCAGGCTCCCGCCGCTAAGACTTGTCCGTTACGCTTCAGTTACCTTAAAAAAAAAAGACAAGTTTAAGAAACTGGTTAAACGGGCTCACGTAACGAAATCTAGTTCCATCCCAGCGAATTTCAGTCGCAGAATAGTAATGCGTCCTTATATTCCATGGCTAGAGCGGCTCCACCCGAAAAAGGCAAACGTACAAATATTTCATTACAAGAAATATCAGCTATCTTGAAAGGAAGGAGTAGGATAACCTTTTTTTTTTGTCTTTCGTGCATATATCAGACAAGGTATGTAGAACAAACTTTAAGAATCCAGGAAGTCATGGTAGTTTGTGCAGATAAAACGAGCTATAAATTTACACAAAGAACTAGGCGTACTTTTAGATACGTCAGCTGCACATTCGAGTCTAGACATCGGGTTAATCGGCAAGGAGGGGCGAAACGACACATCCAAAGAAATAAATTTATGAAACAAACTTTTCGTTTAACTGCATTACAAAAAAATCGTGGTCTGTTTATAGCTTCAGCCATTTCGATTGCATCTTTTCCTTTGTATTGAGTAGCCTTAATCTAAGCTTCGGGTGTTCTTAAGAAAACTATCAGATCAAGAACGTTATGACACTTAGGCGTGTCAGGATTGAAACCTCAGAGGGAGGAAGGTAAGTTTTCCTGCCCTTTTTTCATCTATTACTTGAGGTTTTTCGACTAGCAATTTTCTTAACTTTCATGTGCCTTGGAGTGTTCCTTTGGATGTTATGAAGCATGGGTGTGGTTCAGGGTTATATTTGTTTGAGTATTTTAGATGGGAAAAGTGCTCCCTGTCAACAGCTAAATGGCGTAGAAAGTCTGTGATCGTATGATCGTTATTTCCTAAGTAAATAAGTTAGTGGTTTGGAGTAAGGCTTGGGAAGAAAGAATTCTATTCAGATTACAAGGACGGAAATTATCTGGCATTAGCCAGGGTTGGTCGGGACTGGAATAGGTTTTGAGTCATTGCTGACACCCAGACTACACCTGGTCGCTAAGCTGGTTAACATATAAGAGCTTGATTGTTTTTTTTCTTTTAGGGTTGAGCCAAAACCTGGTTATCTACCCCACTGGTAGTGTAGACGGTGAAAGGGACAATTTAGATAGAAAAATCCAAGCAGAAAACCCAGAATATTTGACGTGCCACAATCGACATGAGCATGAAGCACCACATGGCTCTTCTCGTCCGAAAATTCCAAGGGTTGGAGGAGGTCAGGATCTAACCTAGACCTCTCGAACAGGAGACGATCGTGCTACCCGTCTGCTGACCTTTTTGTTGAAGATGGAATTTATAGAGAAATCATTTGAACCCGAATGACGTGGTAAATGACCCGAATTTGTGAGAATTTGTGGGAATGACCCGAATTTGGGAATGACTGGTAAAGGGTGATCTTTTTTAAGGCTTAACAAATTGTTTCACAGTGCATGATGTACACCAAAATTCAAACATACTGCATGTAAATATTAGAAGTTGAATATGTCGTTGGGGTGATGAAGCGAATGTTAAATTGGCTTGGCTTTCCGTCCCGTTTAAATGTTAAATGGGACATCATCGTGCTCACAGAAATAGATTTAATGACGACGAACTAAACACCACCAAATCGACAATTATGAAAGGATATGCAGCCTGCAGGAAGAATACTAGAGATGAAGGTGTCGTCGTTTTCATTAATTAGGATTTTTGCAGAAGCATAAGGCAAAAATGGATAAAAATGGTGCCAAGAGAATTTCATATAACTGGAAAGCAAATTATTGCACCATATTTACAGAAACTGTCTAACAGTCGCTTAAAGTTTCTCAAAACTCTCAAAACATATCCAGCATGAAACAAGAACCAAACTTAACTTTCTTAGTTGATCTTAATTTTAACTTGGTAAAAGAAACTCGGGATAAGTCGGAGAAATCAGATTTTGATAGGTTTGAAAATTTGATGGCTTGGCATGGTTTCGCAAATTAATCCCCCCCCCCCCCCCCCCATCAGGGAATATTTGGTAAGGTTTGGATGTGGTTAAGATATGGTAAGATTTGGTAAGATTGTTCGATCGTCTCTTGACGTTATTTACACAAGACTGAAAAACGATTACGGTAAGATTTTTGTAATTAACATAAAATGGCAGATGATTATTTTAGAGATATTGGAATTTTGGGTAAGAAATAAAATACAGATGAAATAATTAAAACATACGAATCATCACATTGATTAAGTAATACAAAGATGATTAGACAATTGAATAATTTAAAATGGAATATTTTGGATTAAATTGAAGACCCAAATGAAATTCACGATGAAATCAACAACATTATTAAAGAAATATATAGTAGAAACAAGATTTTAAACAAAGACAGCAAATAATATGAAGAATAAAAACAGATGAACACAAACTTGTTGTGCCTGAATAATTATAAAAGTAAATTATGGTAAAAAAAAAATTAGTAAATCCAGTAAAACAAATTAAATAATGCTTGAAACAGCTAAACATGATGTTAAAAAATAACAAAACTTGCAAAACAACTTACTATACTCTAAAGATAATGCAAAAGACAGTCATAAAAATGTTAGGAATCCAATTGCAGGCAAAGCAAAAATTATACAAGATGTCCACAAAGATACTAAAGAAAATTTTAAAAGAACTAGAACGATTTGAAATAAAATTTTTGTCGATAAAAATGCGAAATTATATATGAACGCATTGAAAAATTGATTGGAAATCTGCAGAACCTTACCTATTTTCTACAAAATCAACGCTTACTTTGGTATTAGTACCAAAAATACGATATACGAAGCATGGGTATCACCTGCCATAAGGTGGGCAGTTTACACTATTGTGTCAAAAAATTTAAACAGAATTTAAACAAAATTGTAAAAGTGCTCTACGAAGAAAAGTCTTTATAGCGAGCATGATATCATCAATATCAAACCAGTAGAATTCACAGTCATTACACATAACTATTTAAAAAAAAAGGAAAGAGTTTAAAATTTATACAGGAAGAGCAGATAGATGTAACAAAAGTTAGTGTCCGCGGCCTATCTTGAGTTCGCCCCAGAAAGACACAAATAATCAATTGTATGTTTTTGGTAGCAGAGTGCCTTGTTGATATCCGAGATGGTTACAAAAACAATGGCGGCCGTCGATTAATGCCGCCCCCTCCAGGAAAACGTAGCCGCTCATACAATACTGCAGGACTCAAGATAAACTGTGTACACAATAATATTGAGGAATTCGTGTGGCAAAAGGGAACAATCACATCTTGTACGTAGGCTGCCTTTAAATTTGAGAAAATGAACACAAATTACATGAAGATCAAAAGTGAAACTAAAAAATGGATATTGCATTGAAGTAATATGGTCTGATAGTTACATGTATTTAATTTGTAAAAAGATCATTTGTATCTGATACGTTTGAATTTTGTTTGCTTTGAAGGTCGTGTATCGGTGTTTATTGTGTGTGCTGTGTATCTTGAGTCCTGCAAGTATTTTGTGAGCGGCTACGTCTTTCTGGATGGGGTGGCATTAATCGATGGCCGCCATTGTTTTTGTAACCATCTTGGATATCAACAAGGCACTCTGCTACTGAAAACGTACAATCGATTATCTGTGTTCGTTCTGCGGAGAAATCAAGATAGGCCGCGAACACTATAATTATGTGGTGTAAAGGTCTGCACTGGAATCAGTGGTGCAGCCGTGTTTATCATTAAATTTTGATTGAATTTAGGTCTGCAAATGACACGAAAAACTGTTTTAATGTCATAGTTGAGTTCAGTTGCAGACAAGTCTCTTTGTAGACAAGTTTGGTTCATTATTTCCTTACCCGTGTATACAAGTATTGGAATTGTTCCATTACTTACATTTGGAGGGAGAGAGGGTAGGAATAGTCTTATCACGTGTAAAA
Source organism: Lithobius niger (assembly GCA_023313725.1). Classification (NCBI taxonomy): domain Eukaryota; kingdom Metazoa; phylum Arthropoda; class Chilopoda; order Lithobiomorpha; family Lithobiidae; genus Lithobius; species Lithobius niger. The sequence goes on from JAHWFP010194709.1 coordinate 15,758, forward strand.
CCTCGTGAGTGATTTTATCACTCTAAAAGTGACGTGATTGGCTGATATCATATCGACCGGCTCTGCATTGGTCAAGGACCAATTCATGCTTATCAAAGGGCGTTTGAAAGTGAAATGCTCATCTAAACCTTTTTTTTAATAATCGAACCAAAATTTGACATTATCAACACTGTAATTCTAAAGTGTTTGAGGATTTTCAAGAGGCGTTTGAACGTGTGTTGCCTAAAACGACACCTACTGCGTCCCAATTTTTGTCCATAAGTAGGAATGATCTGTATTTTTGTATTTTTATTATTATTATTTTATTATTTTTTATTTTTTTTTTATTTTTGAAGATAGTCAATTTTGTCTTGAATTGGTAAATATGTAATTTGATATTTGATATTAACACTAGCGGTAATTGTCCAGTTTAATTTTGTGTAAGTTTTTAAGAAACTGCCCTTCAGGTCGGTCACCTCCATTCTCCTTTATTCAAGATTTCTTTCTTTTAATCCACATTTCTTCCCTCAAGAGATCATGAATATTTTTTATAATTTTGACGTGCATTTGCTGATGCAAATTTGCTAATGTTTTTTTTTTTTTTTTTTTTTTTAAAGAATGGCGTGCTGTTAGTGGTCTACCCCGACCCTTGCATGTCCACTTTGCTCTTTTAAATGGAGCAAAGAAAGTCATTTTATTATTATTATTATTATTTTCATTAGTGATCAATAAAATATTAAATTTCCACAAACATATTATACGGTAACGTTTGGACAATGTTGTTAAAGTTAGTGGGGAAGTAAACAGCAAACAACAGAAATCAAACGGCTGTTTGAAGTTGGTCAACAAGGTGATTCATAAAATACTAAAAAATAGGCCTGTAAAATTCAGGCTTGTGAAATGTAGGCCTATACTATAGGCGTGTTTTATTTTATTCCCACGTGAAAGAAACACTGTTCGACCTAACATATAAGCTTAGATTACGTCATTATTTTAGTAGTCTTTTTATACACCTACATTATATAGGCCTATTTTTCAGTGCTTTACGAATCACCCTGGGTATATAGCTGCTCTGATTGGTAGATGGAAAGCTTTGAAACCCGGGGATTCAAACCGACAAACCTGAGATTACGGCCAGGGCTGAAAGGATATGCCACAGTAGCCATAGCTGCTAAAGGAGTGTGGCAGTCTCACTGTACCAAAATCGGCAAACTACATTTGGTAGCTAGTTTGCCGAATATGGTACGGTGACACTGTACCATATCCTTTCGGCCCTGACCTTAATCTGAGGTTTCCCGTTTTGAATCCCTGGGTTTGCCTCTCTTTATTAGATTTCGGCTTATTTCAAAATCGTCTGAAGGCTTGAAATAAGCGAGCACTTTTGATTGGGATGACTTACGCCTGAAAAAAGTTAAAAACCTAAAACTGACTCTATAGAATTGTTAGTCTCCGGATCCAGGAGACTTTGTGAGTCATTTTTCTGGTCTGACTACAATGTGTTTTCCGGAGTTTCTCTTGAAGCCAATCCCTGTCGAAACAACTGCCGGTCTCATAAAATTATTTCAATCAAAGAAGGGTCTTGTAGCGACCTTGACAAACCAGATATGCACCTCCACTTTTTTCTCAAGCGTCCTTGAAGATATACGTTATGAGCGGTTCCGGTTTTCACATAACGGTAAAGGTGGAGAATAATGCTAAAAAAAAAAAACACACAAAAAAAAACAAACAGCGCTTGATTTTATAATTGGCCACTTACGTGTTCGGCGTTATCAGTTGAGAACGTCGTAACGTCAAAGCGCGAGTTGTAATTCGCCAATTGAGTTGTAATAATTCACCTTCTTAGCAGCGATTCTCGATTTGAGGGATTTTTCAAACCAATATTCGGCTTAAAGGCGAGTTGCCACCCAACGAAAGTTTGCAGCTTTTAACGCCAGCATGCAGCTATACCACGCGCCATGGCTGTTTGCTGTGACGTGCATATCACGTGACTGGCTAATCCAATCAGACGGCCAAACAGCCGTTGTTCTCGTTCGTCATTGGCTAACTCATGGTGACGTCACGGCAAACAGCCATTGCGCATGGTTTAGTGCTCTCTAGCGCTTTCTCGTTACAGCAAGTAAAGGAACGCACAAAGAAATATATTTTACCACAACAAACAAGCCACGTTCCTTCTGAATTAATGAGTAAACATATTTTGGTATACGTCGTCGTGCTCCTGGAAGCAAGATGTAAAGGTTAACGATATCAATGCCACTAGATGGCGTCACGGTAGAATATAAAGAAAATACCCTGGCGCCATCTAGTGACAGTAATATCTTTAACCGTTACAGCTTGCTGCCAGGTGCCGGTAGACGAGTGGAATTAATGATTTACTGAAGGATTGGTTATCGTGTAGGCTATTAATCCGAGTGATGGCACTTGAATGAAGCTAATTTAAAAAAAAAACAATGTTTGGTAAGCTTTTAACCAGGTGAACTAAGTAAAAGACCTAAGATTTTCACTGTAGGCTTTCTAAAACCCAAAACATCAGACTGAAGAAATCTTGCAAACATCGGTAAAAATAATTACGTATATGCTACGTTCCAGAATTTAATAAAAGATTTGAACATTTGAAACGAATTTTTGAATTTATCAAAGTTATGCGAGAGAAGGTTTTGTCTGATGTTGTAGCCTATTATGAAGTGCCGAATTAAGTGCGGGTTTATTAGCACGGCCAGCATGCAGGGCTTATAAGTGTTCGTTTGTGCACGATAATTTTCAGAAAAATGAACTATGTCAGGTGTTGTTTGTTTATTTAGGGAGCACGAACCCAAACTTGGTTATCTTCCCCCACCGTCGTGAGGGGGACAGTGGATATCAGTTCAAAGGGTTCCAAGGGTTTTGGCGAGCGTTAACTGCAACCGGTCACCTCCCCGACGAAGCCCTAAGGCCCTAATCTGCAGCACCGGGATTCCCATGTGGTTACCCACCCAGGTATCAATTGGAGCCAATGTTGCTTAACTTCGGCGATCCGACGAGAACGGGTGTTTCCAGCGCGGCGATGGATATCAGGAGCTGGGGCCACAACGTCAAAATGTTGCAACTATGAGACGAGGCGCATAAAATTGGATAAGAGTTGAGTCGAACAAGATGTGAGTTAACATTGTCGGCCGGCGAAAGGTTAATTTTTTTTCTAAAACCCTTGAATTATACCGTGTGCCCGTATGGCTACGGCTGACACGACAGTCGATAAACAAAATTCCATAAGCGCGGCCCAACCTATGTGAGTACAGCGGGCAAGCACATCCCAGTGGTTAGCGTCGTTGTCTCTAAAGCAACTGAACGGCGGATCGAATCCCACGACCCATAAAGAATGGGACTTAAAACAAAAATTCGCAGTAAGTCAGTGCAGCAGTTAAAGGGGTTAAGAACCGAAATGAAATGATCGTGGTTTTCACTCAAATCTACCAGTTTTAAAACGCAGGGTACGAGGTCTATAAATTCGAGGCCTTGCAGCCTCAAAATTGGGCGGCCGACATGACTGATTTAACTCTTCACCGCGAATTGTTTCTGAATTGATTATCCAAGATTGTGTGCCACTATTACTGAAACTATACCTGCAACAGTGCAGAATCAACTGCGAATCGAGCAGACACACGCTAAATCTAGACGCACGCTAGTGTTTTTTCGTCAAATAACAAACATGGGACAAAGCATGGCCGTAAGATGGACGTAAATATATATTTCTAATGGTCCTTTATTTTTTTACAATCAAAATTAGGCGAAGAAACCAGACCTCAGCAATGATAGTAAAAAGGAAGCGCAGAAAGGCCAACAAATTAACTGAACAACTGAAAAAACGACACCGTCGTTTGGAAAAAAAAACCATTAGAGCTCGCATATCCATGGCTTGGCAATCACAGCTATGAAGGCACACGCAAAAAAATCGGCTTAGAGTTCACTCGAACGAAACAAACTATCATTGAACTCCAATTCCAGGGAACAAGGATTGCGCCATGCCAACCTCCATTCACACGCGTACATGTACAACACTATGCACACACTAACACGACTAATAGACTTAAAATATAAAACAACAAACACAGACGAAATACAAACCAAAATTCCTATATTGCCACAAGTTAAGCACATAAACATGCGACATATCAAACACAAATTGCGTTCATTTTCTGACGTAACCAGTAAGTAAAAACAATCCTTGTTCCCTGGAATTAGAGTTAAAACTATCGTTCGTTTAACTCGAGTGAGTCTAATCCGTTTTTAATTTGAACACCTTCACCGCTGTAAGTTCCATGGGGATATGAGCTCTAATGCCTTATTCGTTAAGTTATTTAGTTGATGGGGGAATCTTGATCAATGTTTTGGTCTATTCATATCACTTCATAACTTAAGTAAATGCCCTTAATACAGCTTGAAAATTAGACAGAAAAATCCTGAACAGACTACTACAATATGCGCCACCGAATGCCATCAAGTACACAGAGTAGTGTCCATTAGGCTCGCGTAGAGTAGTTAATAAATAAAATCACAATGGTTACAATACCAATTCCTTACTTTGCGTCCCTACCCATACGTCATTCCTGTGATACGGGAAGACTGCAAATTCTGAGCATGAACTGCTGTGTCGTTATTAAACGGTATGCAAGATTTCACAACTTACATAAATGTTTAATAAATTCTTGTCGGGCAATCGGAATGCCGAAGAAAACACTTCATAGCAGCTGGCTTCGCTTTGCTAACAGATAGAACGATTGTACAATTGCATTAGGGAAGAAAAAAAGAAGAATAAATTAGTCGAGCTAAACGAACCGGTGCTGCGTAACGACGCCACTGGCGAATCCAGAGAAACGTGCACTTATTTCAGTTTTTTGCTTATTCGCCAGTTTGCAAGTCTGACCCGCAATCATCACGAAATCAGAGACGGACGTTAAAAATAGGAATTAAACTAACTCTTCAGTTGAATTAAAACTGTGAGCGGGTTCGAAGACTTTAATACTTTCAAATTGCGTGAACAATCGTCCACTATGAATGAAAAAAAGTTATCAAAGTGAAATGCGCACCATTGTTGTTTTAAGATTGAGCAAATAAACACCGTAATCAGATGAGAAGAAAGGTGAAGAGAGCAATGGAGGACCA
>JAHWFP010194710.1:2352-20516 GCA_023313725.1 Lithobius niger
TCTCTCGGCCGAGCGTGGAGCCTTTCCCATGTGGCGGTACTCTAGGTACATGCCTTCGGCTAAAATGCGACCAGGCGCCTTCTTTTCCCATCACCTGCCGAAGATCTGGCACTCCTACGGCTAAAATACGACCTGGCGCCTTCTTTTCCCATCATCTGCCCAAGGTCTGGCACTCCTTCGGCTAAAATGCGAGCATTCAGCCTCAAAGCCACGGCCGCCTCATGCCTTGGCCGAGCGTGGAACCTTTTCCACGTGGCTGCACTCTAGGTACATGCCTTCGGCTGAAATGCGACTAGGCGACTTCTTTTCCCATCAGCTGCCGAAGATCTAGCACTCCTTCGGCTAAAATGCGACCTAGCGCCTTCTTTTCCCATCATCTGCCCAAGGTCTGGCACTCCTTCGGCTAAAATGCGAGCATTCAGCCTCAAAGCCACGGCCGCCTCATGCCTTGGCCGAGCGTGGAGCCTTTCCCACGTGGCTGCACTCTAGGTACATGCCTTCGGCTAAAATGTGACCAGGCGCCTTCTTTTCCCATCACCTGCCGAAGATCTAGCACTCCTTCGGCTAAAATGCGACCTGGCGCCTTCTTTTCCCATCATCTGCCGAAGATCAGGCATTCCTCCGGCCAAACATGCACTCATCTGCCAAAAGCCCTTTCGTACCACATATCTACTTCAATAACGCAAGGTCCGAGATGTATTTGGCATACCGTGGCTTTTCGGTCGCCTCGAGTTGCCCTCCATATGTAAGATTTGGACCCCTACATCAGCGTTGCTAACGCAGAAGAAGGGGATTCTTACTAACGAAAACGAGATTCTCTTACCCGTGCCAGAGTGCGGTTTTGCGGCATGGAGTAGCCAAAGCCCTGAACAAATCGTGCTCTGATCGGTTGCAAAACTAGGCTCGGCCCTGCGACGTTTGCAGGGGCACTTAGCGTTGCTAACCGAGGCAAATGAACCACCAGGGAAGGTCGTCCAAGGCATGCCGAAGGCATCCCTCCACTCTCGGGGAGACACAGGACAGAGTCGCACTTTGATCGGCTAGCTAGTACAGCCACTACAGCTAGTACAGCCAGAGCTACAGTGAGACTACTGTCCCTATATACCCTGTGGCAGTGCAGTTAGCGTTGCTAACGCAGGTCAAATCGCGAACCAGAAGTGCTAGAGGTCTGAAATTTGGAAGGTGGATAGGTCTTTCCATGGCCGATCTAACAAGCCTAACCCCATCAAAATCAAACGAATAGTTTTCGAGCTATTCAAAAAAACCTGCGACAACGAAAACATCCACTAGCTGCCCCTCAGATGGCTTCTCCCGCGTACACACGAAACCAGCGTTGCTAACGCAGGTAGGGTCACGCGGTTAAATGGTCAGGGCTCAAAAACTATGTGTCTAAACTTGATGAAACTCGGTGTCAGAGTAGCCCTCGTCCCCGCGCACATTTTAAGCCCAACCACAAGTCCGGGACATCTCTGTGAGCCGAGCTATTCAAAAAAAAACCTGCGACGAAAAATGAAAAGTGGTCGGATCGCCGCCAAAAGTGGCATGCGCCCGGGGGACGATGCGAGATGGACGGCCCCAGCAGATGGGCTCCGTGGCCCCAAAGGCTGTCTCTCTGGTCACCCCAAAGGCTCTTTTCGTAGCATTACGGAAGGTACGTAAAATCGGTTAAAGTGTCGGGGCTCAAAATCTGGCCGTGTAAACTTGATGAAACTCGGTGGGAGGTTAGCCCTCGTCCGTACGCACATTTTAAGCCCAACCACAAGTCCGTGAGACCTCTGTGAGCCGAGCTATAGCATCATGGTACGGATGTTAACCGTCACCATTAGCATTGCGGAAGGTAGCGCGCGGTTAAACTGATGGGGCTCAAAAACTGGCCGTCTAAACATTATGAAACTCGGTGTGAGGCTAGCCCTCGTCCGTACGCACATTTTCGCCTAACCACAAGGTCGTGAGACCTCTGTGAGCCGAGCTATTCGAAAAAAATCCTGCTCTGCATTAGCAACGCTGGTATCGCGTCTGAAGAGGCGTAACCAGCGTTGCTAACGCAGGAAAAATGAAAAGTGGTCGGATCGCCGCCAAAAGCGGCATGCGCCCGGGGGACGATACGAGATGGACGGCCCCAGCAGATGGGCTCCGTGGCCCCGACCCTGTCTCGCTGGTCACCACAAAGGCTCTTTTCGTAGCATTACGGAATGTACGGAAAATCGGTTAAAGTGTCGGGGCTCAAAAACTGGCCGTGTAAACTTGATGAAACTCGGTGGGAGGTTAGCCCTCGCCCGTACGCACATTTTAAGCCCAACCACAAGTCCGTGAGACCTCTGTGAGCCGAGCTATAGCATCATGGTACGGATGTTAACCGTCACCATTTGAACTTCGAAAAAATGGCTAAGTCCCACTAACCTAACCTAACCTAACCTCACCTAACCACAGGTATGCTGTTTCTCCATAACCACTCGTGGTTTAGGTATGAAACTTGGTAGCCAGAGGTATTTCGTCCTCCTAAAGTGATCTAGCCTATCCCCAGGGTCGTAGCTCGTTTCGTTCGTCCGCTATTGATGGTCGAAGTATTTAGGTCGGTAGACGCAGGGTGGGTAAGGGTGATTTCCGCGATAGGCTCCAGCAGTCCTGTCAGGAGATAGCCTTTGAAATGCCCTGCGTCTTGAGGCTTGGGAGAATGCCAGTTGCCCCTTGGCTTGTCCCAGGTGGCAGTTTCATTTTTTCTCTGGCGTCCCTCCCGAAGGGTTCCACTCTACCAGCAAGGTACTTACAGGAGTTCCGGCGGCTGAGTTCTCAGTACGCCGGTTATCAGCGCCTGTTTACTGATGGGTCGAAGTCCGACGTTGGCGTGGCGTGTGCTTGTGTGTGTAAGGGTGTAACGGTTGCCCATCGCCTTCCATCAGGCTATTCTGTCTTCTCTGCAGAGCTTTTGGCTCTTGGTTGGCGGTGGAATGGATCCTTGACCTTCAGGGCACGCATTTCATTGTCTTTAGTGATTCCATGAGTGCCCTGGAGTCCTTGGCGAATTACAATCCTCGGAACCCCTTGACACAACGTGTCCAAGTTTTGCTTTCCCGCTTGCCTGGCCAGCGGAAAACCGTGCTTTTATGCTGGATCCCAGGCCATGTTGGGATAGCAGGGAATGACCAAGCTGATTCTGCTGCGAAAGGGGCCCTTTCTGGCCCTCTCGGTAGGGATCTCAGCCTTGTTCCCTCAGATGCCTTTCCAACTCTGCGTCTGAGGTTACACGCTTTTTGGCAAACCTTGTGGGACAGACAGGACGGTAATAAGTTACGGGACATTAAAGGTACTGTCGAGGAGTGGCACTCGGCGTGTCGCCGCAGTCGCCGTGAGGAGGTTGTGTTGGCCCGTTTGCGAATTGGTCACACTCGACTTACTCACTGTTTCCTTTTGCGGGGGGTTGACCCTCCTGAATGTTATTGGTGTCCGCGGCCACTTACGGTCCGGCACTTACTTGTTGATTGTCGCCATCTTGATGGTGTTCGTCGTCGGTTCCATCTTCCGCACGACATTGCGCGTCAGTTGGGCGATAAGTCTGTCCTCCTGTCCGGTGTTTTTCAATTTTTTGCAGGAGGTACAGATGTATGACAAGATTTAGATTAGGGGTTTGAATAACATCTCTGTAATGTGTGGTGCAGTGGCAATCCGGACCACTGCACTGTGACTGAGGTTGGGGCTAATGACCAAGTTGTCGACGCGCCATTAAGCCGCAATTCCCCCCCCCCCCTATAAGGGCCTATAAAGGCCTACACTCAAAGCCGGTTTATTTAATAGCGCTCCTTCTACTAGGGTTGTAGGTCTGAATTTTTCGGACGTCCTGGGGGTATGGCCAGCTAGGCGCCCACCGAGTTTGAAGTGTCTATGACGTTTAGTTCGGGATTGGGGAACTTGAAGCCAATGAAGAGCACTGGGCGTCAAAAGTCGGGATTTTTTCCTATGGGAGCTAGAGTTATGAAACTTTTGGGAGTCGAGAGGGTTCCTTCAGCTGGTGCACACCAAATTTGAAGGGTCTAGGACGAATGGTTTGTCGTTGGCGAACTTGAAGGTCTGTGTAGGTGTTGAAGAAGTTTGCTGCAATAGCCTGCGGGACGTATTCCCGCAACTTGGGTGCTGGTGTCCCTTGCACCGGGGAAGTGCATGGTTGAAGCCAGACGGCTAGATTGACGGCCCCAGAAGATGGTGACCCCAGAGGCAACAGCACGCGGGATGACGGACACGTGTTCCCGCAACTTGTCTGCTTGCATTCCAGGGCTAAAGACCGGCGTTCTTTGCACCGGGGACGTGCGTGGTTGAAGCCAGAAGGTTAAGCTGTAGTTACTAACATGGTTAACCAAAATAAAAATACAGTTTAACGATTGAGCAAAATGACCCAACCTTGGTAACTATATTTTTGAACCTAGATTTCATCATAGTTAACTACTATTATTATACTGCCGTTTTAAAATTGTAAAATCAAGAATAAATGAAGTATCGAAATATAAAACCTTAATGCATCCTTGGTTGGATACCTTCATAAAACATCTGTAATGCCACTCTTGACAACATGCTTTAACCAAAACGTAAATGCAATTTAACCATGCAGTAAAACAACCCGACGATGGTATGTCCACCTTAATTAAATCATGGTTAACTACCATAATTATGCAAGCGTTTTACCATTGTAAAACCAAGCTTAAATGCGGTTCCAAAATATGAAACTGATACATCCTGGATTAGTCGATCCTCACAAAACTGCTATAAACCCACTATTGAGACCAACCTTAACCAAAATATAAATACAATTAAACCCTGGAGCAAAATAAACTTACAAAAAATACTGCAGTTTGACCTAAAAAAAATGCAGTTTTAAAGTGCAATTTTATGGAACACAAATTGCATAAAACGGCACTTTATGAAAGTGCAGTTCTGTATAAAAACTGTATTTTATGTAACTGCAGTTCTGCATAAATATGTTACTTTATAAAAATACAATAAATAAAAAAAAAATACAATCCACAGAACGACAGTTACCATGGAACTTATCTCTATTTAGCATTTCATTTGGTATTGTTTAGTAAGTTAACTAAGTTTAGGTTATTAAGTTGTACTTACTACCTATTTCATTTACCTTACTAAAACTAGCTAATCATTGTGGTTCACTTAATGACATGATTGACATATATGAATCAACGTTATATACATACTGACTCGTTACAGTTAATAAGTATGGTTGTAGTATTTGTAGTTTAATTATTATTGCTAAAATAAAGCTGTACTGATTTTCATTTTAAACAATCAATTGGCTTCTTCTGTTTTAAACTTAGAAAACGCCATTACATTTAATTAAAACTTCATCATAATTTAGGAATTTTTAAAACTTTAAATTTAACAGCACTTCAAACTGCTAGTAGACTGCAGTTTTATGTAGGAACCTCAGTTCCAATCCACAGACAACTGAATTTTAAAATTACTTTTAATACTTTCTAATGTTAATAAATAAATCCGTTACAAAAATTGTAATTATTAACAAAAAATATTCAAAAGTAATCTTAAAATTCAGTAGTCTGCAGTTTGGAACTAAACTTTCCGTGTAAAGCTACAGTTTACTAGCAGTTGAAAGTTTTAAGTTGCGTCTGGTGTAATCTGGTGGTAGCTAAATTGAAATGATTAATAAATCCTGTGATTTAATACAGAATTATTTATAACCTACATAGCCTGTTACCTATCTTAACATAAACAATCTATTAATTAAATCAGTTAAACTATTGTAATTATTAGCATTAAAAACTATTTATAAGTATATTTAAAATTCAGTTGCCTGTGGTTTGGAATTGCAGTTTCTATGTAAAACTGGAGATTACTAGCAGTTGAAAAACATATTTGCTCATTAAAACGTGATTTAAAAGTGAAATCCGCCCTTGAAGATAGCAATGGTACACTTGCTTTTGAAAAATTTTGGTGTTAAACTATTTTAAACTAGCATTTAGTGGGTTGGAATAGGGAATGCAATCTTGGTCAGCAACTGTTTTCCAAAGTCGATTAGTTGGACTTCAAAAAAGTTATGTGAGGCAGGGACTGCTGCAGCATGAATGGTCATAAGAGCGATTTGTTAAATAAGCACCTTCATATAGTTCCTTCTCTTCATAACTGATGTTGCCACACACAATAACCTCAGTTAAAACCCGTAAATGTATTAAACTGCATTTTTAGTCTATAATTGCAACTTTAACTTGTAAGCTACTGCCACAATCTACAAAAACTGAAGTAGAACAACGTAATTATATATTTAAAAACTGCTGCTATTGTTGACGACAGCGAGTCTTGAGTATAGGATTCTGATTCAGAAACTGCACTTCTGGAATGTAAATGCAGTTCCAGCACACAAGAACTGCACTTGAAAACTGTAGTTTTTACACAAAAATGCAGGGGTGTTCTAATGGAACTGATGCTCCAGTCTCTAAGGCGTTTTCCACACAAAATGCGGTTGTGTAGTGGTATTGCAGTTACAATCTACAAGAACTGCAGCTGAAAACTGCACTCTGTCACAGAATGCAGTTCAGTCATAGAAATGAAGTTCCAGTCTACAAGAAATGCACTTTAAAACCGTAGTTCTGTAATTAAACTAGTTCCAGTCTCCAAGAACAGTAGTTAAAAACTGAAGTTAATCACAGAAACTGCAGTTGTGTAGTGGCACTGCAGTTAATCTACACGAAACTGCAGTTGAAAATTGCACTTCTTCACAGAAAAAATGTTCAAGTACTGCACTGAAGACTGCAATTTACATAAAAACTGTAGTTAAAAACTGCAGTTTTCCCACAAAATCTATAAGAACTGCAGCTGAAAACTGTACTCTATAACAGAAATGCAATTTAAAACTGCAGTGTACACAAAAACTGCAGTTCTGTATCGAAACTGTAGTTCAAGCCTACAAGGACAGCAGTTAAAAACTGCAGTTGTATAGTGGCACTGTAGTTAGTCTACAAGAACAGCAGTTGAAAATTGCACTTCATCATTGAAATTGCAGTTTTGTCATAGAGCTGCAGTTAAAATGCTTAAGTACTGCACTTAAAGACTGAAGTTTACACTAAAACTGTAGTTCTGTAATTGAACTGTAGTTCCAGTCTATAAGAACTTCAGTCGAAAACTGCAATTGTGTAGTTGAACTACAGTTACAATCTACAAGAACTGTGTTGAGAATTGCATTTTGTCACAAAAACTGAAGTTCTTTCATAAAACTGCAGTTTACACAAAAACTGCAATTCTGTAATAAAACTGCAGTTCCAGTCTACAAGAAGCGTAGTTGAAAGCTGCAGTTCGTCACAGAATCTGCAGTTTTGCAGTGGAACTGATGTTACAATCTACAATAACTGCAGTTGAAAAATGCACTTTGTCACAGAAACAGCTTTTTCAAGAGTAAAAACTGCAGTAAAGTGCAGTTTTCACGGGCAAAAACTGCTAATATTTTTTTGTAAGGGAACCGAACCCTGGTATCCTTGGTTTCTGCGCCTTGATTAGATCATGGTTACTACCATAATTAAGTGTCCTTCTCACTGTTTTAAAACAAAGAATAAAAACGAGGTGAAGAAAAATGTATTCTTTTGTTCGTCTACCTACGTAGAACTACAGTTATCCCATTAATGATACCATGGTGGATATCAGTCAGTTATTATGTTAATGTGAGAATTTCCCTGCCAGAAATTTGCTCACTTGACCGTGTACTAAATTCGCCCAATCACAACCGACTTATAGTGATAATCACGCAGTAGCTTTCAAAAGCTACTGCGTGATTATCACTGTAAGTCGATGTTCATTGGCTAAATTTAAAACTAAATCAGTTAGGCAATATCCTGTAGCTTTCATTGGTCGACGCAGTGTAATGCAAAACCGTGCAAAACACGGCGAGCACTTTCTGAAGTTGATACGTTTTTGGTAGTCACTCTCTTTAAACGTTACACTTGACATGTTACGATACGTTTGTTGAATTTATTTCAAATAAAAGTATGTATTTTCCTATCAGTAACAGTCCGGAAGGCCTTTTCTTTCGAAATACGCACTGTGTTGTTCATTTGCGTAACCTAGCAACGCCTACAACTTCACGCAGAAGCCGGCGGCGAAACCCCGTTGATCCGCCTGTGTCGTTGTTAGGCCTAACGTCAACGTAACCTATTTACAAATTCTGCAAACCGTTTTGAAATTTATTAAGCTCCACTACAGTTCGTATTTGATTGTTTTTTTTATTTTCTCTTGCAATTTTAGAAAAAATAAAATTAGGTACTGTATTTATTAATTTATTATCACGGAATTGCTTCAAGTAAAAAGTTTGGAGGTTTGCACCGATATTAGGACGGCAGTGCGACTTTTATAAAAATTTTAAATGTTGCATACGAAATTTAGAGTGCTGAATACTGAAATATGACGTCAAATTTTCTAACTAAATACCCCGCGAGCTATTGGAAATTATCAAATTTTTTTCAACAGTCGTGTTTTGGCCTATTAAACTCACTCTGCTATTTATTGGCAGATAAGTTCCTTAGCTCTAGGGATATTACGTATGATAAGTAACCTCCTCGTCCGAAGCGATGGATGAGACTAGTTATCGTTAAATCATGATTAAATAACTTACGATTATGCAAGTGTTACTATGTTTTATAACCAAGAATGTGGTGAATGTGGTGAAGATATATGCATCCTGGGTTGGTCTACCTTCATAAAATTGTTATTATCCAACAGTTATAATATGCATAACCAAAATATAAATACCATTAAACCAAGGTGCAAAACAATCCAACCTTGCTATCTTTGGGTTCTGCACCTTGATTAAATCATGATTAACGGCCATAATTATGCAAGTTTTTTACTGTTTTAAAACCAAGAAAAAAATGAGGTAACAAAATAGGCATCTTTGGTTGGTCTACCTACATAAAACTGCAGCTTTCTCACTAATGATATCATGGTTTGACGAAAATATAAATCCATTTTAACCATAGTGCAAAACAAAACTCTGCAGGCTCTGCATTATCTCGAGATACAAAGGTGACCAGTGGGGTGCCTCAGGGTTCTATACTGGGACCACTGCTATTTTCATTATATATCAATGATTTGAAATCGAAATTTTCCAATGTTAAAATGCCGAAATTTGCTGATGATCTAAAATTATATAGTATAATTGCTGGGCCGTCTGACCACGACGAACTTGTGACAGCCTTAGGCTTCTTGGAGGCATGGTCTACTGAGTGGCAGTTAACTGTCGCCACTTCTGAATGTAAAATTTTACCAATTGGTTCGAAGAATAGACTTTTCGATTATGTATTGTATGGTGATCCCCTAAAACATCTGAGGGTCACGAAGGATCTGGGAGTCTGGTTCTCGAGCGACCTAAAAAGCTCCACCCACTGCGATCATATTGTCAGGGTTGCAAGACAAAGATCCGCTATGATCAGACGGGCATTTCTCTCTAAGAACCGTAGAGTGCTTTTTTGGGCATTTTGCGTGTTTGTAAGACCAATTGTAGAATATGCAAGCCCGGTTTGGTCACCACATTTGATTAAGGATGTTGATCACGTCGAGTCGGTGCAGCGACGCTTTACCAAGTATTTGCCTGGCTTGGAGCATAAGCCTTATTGCGAGCATTTAAAAATTCTGAATGCTGACTCGCTTGAGTTGCGCAGGCTTAGATGCAACTTGGTTTAGACTTATGCTCTGCTTCATGGGATGTGCAATGTGGAGTCTGGCAAATTTTTTACCCTTAGACAAGATGTGAGAACGAGTGGACATCCTTTTAAATTGGTTGTTTTACCATTCAAGCGCGATTGTCGAACATTTTTTTTTCCAATCGTGTGGTTAAGATTTGTAATGGTCTCCCTAAAGAGATTGTTACGTCCCCAACACTTTCCAGCTTTAAGAACAGGCTGAGAGGTGTGCACCTGAACGAGTACCTACGGTGGGCTTACACCTAAAATTCTTCTTAATAATATTACTATTATTATTATTATTATTATTTTGTTCTTTTGTTTGTTTGTTTATGTTTTGACTCTGGCCTCGCAGCCGGCGATTTTGATTTTTTATTGGCTGGCTGAGTATAAGCGGCAATACTATTACCCTTCTCAGACCATTTGCTATTATTTGCAATAAATTGTTATTATTATTATTATTAAAACACTTTCATTTCCATAGTTTCTGTACCTTCACTAAATCATGTTTTTACCATTATAAATTCGCAATTATGTGTTTGAAGAATTATGAAACCATGGTACATATTTCGTTGATATACCTACATAATACCTCCATTAGTCCATTGTTAGTAACATGGTTAAACCAAGATTTAAATACAGTTTTACTATGGAGGACATTGGTTACCTTATTTATATGCTCAAGAATTGATTTAAATATATCTCTCATTGACTAAAACGTAATATTTTAGTCAAGAATATGTATTATAATATGTTCAGAAATAGATACAAATACCTTTATCTTAGATGGTGAGAACTTCTCTTGGTAGCTGTACCATGGTTTAACATAGGTTAAACTAAACATTCCCTTAGAATTACTACGAACCATTATCTGAAGATGGTCTACTATGCTTGAAAATAGGATTATTCATCATTATACCATAATTAAACATATATATGTAGGGTCTGCTTATTATGAAAAATATGACATTATGACGCTTCTTAAATTATATACAGAAGATATTTTCGTATAAAAAGTCACTCACTGTTTAAAAACAATTAATGCCAATTAATTGTTTAAAGATAAGTCAGAACTGGAAAAAATTTAGCAGAAATATCTAAAGGCCAATAACAGTTAACGTTTAATGGTTGGGTGGCTATATAAGGTTGATTCACCACTGCAAAGCTTGTCAAGCAGCAAGAGTACGGATCACGGCAAGGATATGTTGTAAGGTAAGTTCATAATGTATTGTATTTGTATAGTGGTAAATGCAATGCATTACGTACAGAATTTGTATATAGAATATATACAGGTAGAACTAACATACTTCTGTAAGTGACTGTAGCAGCAGAATGATAATGACTAGAAAAAATTCCTTTTTTTTTACAATTTTGCTCTACCATGTTTTAACATATGTTATATTGTAATACACTAGGCATTAGTACTATGTTGCTTGCAGCAGGTTTAGGATACTTTAGTGTAGGTTTTATCTGGCTATACCTTAATTTTATTTAAGGTTTAACTGTACTTTAACATACATTAAACTTCGAAATAATTGTATTTTAACAGGCGTCAAACCTTTTTTAAACAAAACGTTTATTGATCATTGTTCCATAATTTAAGCTAACGTTTTAAGCATGCTTTAACAGACGTTTGACCTGAGCCACACTCCTGTTTTATTATAATCTTGAGGGCGTAATTAACTGTATTTTTATGTAGGTTAAATTATGGTTACAACACAATCTAGTTAATGCTTCCAACATGTTAAAACGTAAGTTAAACCATGGTAAAACTGTCCAACTTTACCATGTGTTAAATTATAATTTATCCATGGTTTTTTGATCATTGTAACCATGGTTGTTACCATGGTATGTAAGGTTTGGGAACCATGGTAAAGCCAAGATTCATTTTTTTGCTGGGGTCTTCTAGAGATCGAACCAATGAACCGATTTTCAATTTCTATAGCTTAAAATGTAGGTATTACACAGATCGGGGCCTTTTGAACACAACTTTGCTTTGACTGCAGTATTCTCGTCGGCAGAGCAATTATTATTGTAGAGAACGGGGCAGAAATCATTGAGTGAATTAACAAATTTTTGTAAATCGAGCTAAAACATGAAAGTTTCTACACAAGTCTTTCTTAACAGTAAAAATCGAACCAGCCATAGACCCCCATGAAATATTGCAAGTGCCTTTGACCCCCCCCCCCTCCCAAGCACGCCCACCCCACACCCCGTGCCCCCTCCCAGGGGCTTGGGCAGCAAATTCTTACAGATCAAGCTAAAAATATGAAATTTGGTTCATAAGCCATTCTTAGCAGCTAAATCGAATCAGCCATGGAACCCCCATGGAATACCCCAAAGGGGCCCCAGCTACCCCCCCATGCCCACTCACTGAGGTTTTACCCATAAATCAGGCTAAAAGCTTGAAATTCAGTACACAAATCATTCTTAGCAGTGGAAGTCAATCAATCATGGTATTCCGATGAAATACCCCCAAATGGCCTCAGCACCCTCCTGTGCCCCTCTCATTGAGGTTTGAACAACAAAGTCATTCTTAGCATTACAAATCAAACCAACAATGGAACCCCCACGAAACATCCCAAAGGGCCCCATGGCGCTCCCCTGCGCTCCCTCTCTGATGCTTGACCAACAAATTATTGCAGATCGGTCTAAACACTTGAATTGTGGCACGCAAGTCTTTCTTAGCAGTATACATCGAACCACCCATGAAACCCCCAAGAAAATTCCCCAACGCTCCTCCCCAAAAGCTACGCCCCTCTCCTCCCTGATGCTTAACCAACAAATTATTGCAAATCGGGCAAAAAACATAAATTCGGTACACAAGTCTTTTATAGTAGTAAACATTGAACTAGCTATGGAACCCCCTTGAGATAATCTAGAAGGCACGACAACGGTCCCCACCAATGTGCCCCTCCTTGAGGCCTGACCAACAAATTCTTGCACATAGTGCTAAAAGAAATAAATTTGGTACACAAGTCATTGTTAGCAGTAGAAAACAAAACCAGCAATGGAACTTCTGCAAAATCCTCCAAGGACTCTCAGCGCTTCCCCCATTCCCGCTCCATGAGATTGATACCTGATAAACTCTTGTTGATCGTAATGAAAGTATGTATTTTGGTACACCAATAAGTCCTAGCAATGTAAACTGAGCCAGCCATGGACCCCCTATGAAATACCACCAAAGCCTCCCCCAGCATCCCCCCTCCTGAGCACCCCATTAAGCATCAATGACCAACAAATTCTAACTGAACGTACTAAAAACATGCATTGTAGCAGTAGAAATCGAACTACATATGGAACCCCATGAGATACACCCACCCCCAGTGCTTCCCTATGTCCTCTCCATGAGGTTGATGATCAACAAAAAAAGTAGTTCGATTTGTACAGATAAGAATGACTTGTGTACCAATTCACGTTTTATTGCGATCAACAAGAATTTGTTGGTCATTAACCTCATACATGTGAGTGTGGTAGAAGGAGAGGAAGATGCCTTGAGGGGTATCTCGAGGGATTCTACAGCTAGATCGATTTATAAGCTATGAATTGACTTGTGTACCAAATTTCATGGCTCTTAGCTCAATGTTCATGATTAGCCCAAATTCTGGCCCATAACAGCTGCACTACACCTGAAGATCGACCAATGATCCGATTATCAAGTTTTACAGCTTAAAACATACGTATGAAGAAGGCCTATGGCCTTTTGAATGCTATTTTAATGTGACTACAATTATTGTTGTTCTTCTTGTTGGGGAAATTTTGCTTTCCCATAGAGATTGAACCAAAGAGCCAATTTTCAAATTTTATAGCTTTTACAATTGAGTATTAAAAAGTCTGTCTTATAAACAGCTGTTAAGATGATTACAGTATTCTTTTCTGTGTTATTCTTGCTGAAACAAGAAAAAAATATGGATTTTAGTATTAAAAACGCTTACATCATAAAATATGGATAAAGGCCTAGAAAAACTTGAAGCCCTAAAGAAACAGATATTAGAAAAAGACATGTAAGCCATTAGCATCGCACTAATATGTGTAAAAGAAGCTCCTGCTTGTTTTTTGGGTGGCTGGGGATTCTTTTACACGTATTAGTGCGACACTGATGTCTTTCATGTCTTTTTCTAATATCTGTTAATTTTTTTAAGGCTTACATCCGTATTTTATTTGCTTAAGCGGTTTTTTTTAATACTAATACGGATAAGGCCTAAAGTAACGAGCCATCGTTCACAACACAGAATATCACATTCAGCATCACATTACTTTCTGAAGTTTTATTTATTATCTTTTCTGATGGATAGCATCGGGTATTTTTATTTTGTTAAAGCCAGACGATGTTTCAAATCTTGTGATCTTATGTTGCTGGGACCAATCGCCAATCTCAAGAATCTTTTTAATCTTCCTTTGGTATTTCATTTCCGATTCCTGAAATTTCCTCTTATAGAACTTTTCATTTCCCATAATTCCCTTGTTGTCAGGGGTAACCAAATCGTATAAAATAAATTGTCCAAGTAAGAAAAATCAGTTAACTTACGGGCCAGCCACCTGGCTGGGCCTTTCCTTTTTGGAGCTGGCCCTTGGGTCTTCTGAGTTAGGGCGGTATTTTCATTAAGCTTTCTGTAGGCCTCTTTTCAGGCTTAAACCTGAATTCTGAATGTTCCCAAACCTTACCAAACATCATTCAGCCTAATTCGTTTCTCCCTTATGTATTCGGTTATGGTGCCGAGACCCGGGAAAGCGTTAGTCCCCTTTTTTCCCCTCAATAGCCCGGGATTGTGTTAAGGTCTCTTTAGGATTTTCCTTTTTGAACCGTAAGGTAAAACGTGGGTAAGCGAGTTTTGGCTAAGCCTGGGTCTTAAGGTTTTGAGATTGGGACCGAATTATAAAGACGTATGTAGAATGGTTAGGGGAATTTGTTTTAGGCCTAAAAATAGGATTAATTCTCTTTTTTTTCCAATTTTTTTTGGTTTAATAGCACCAAATAAAACCATTTTGACTCGATAAATAAATTTCCACTTCATTACTAATGTTTGATGCTATTTTAGAATGACTTTACAAAGGGGGGGGGGGGAATTGAGGCTTAATGGCGCGTCGACAACTTGGTCATTAGCGCCAACCTCAGTCACAGTGCAGTGGTCCGGGTTGCCACTGCACCACACATTACAGAGATGTTATTCAAACCCCTAATCTAAATCTTGTCATACATCTGTACCTCCTGCAAAAATTGAAAAACACCGGACAGGAGGACAGACTTATCGCCCAACTGACGCGCAATGTCATGCGGAAGATGGAAACGACGACGAACACCATCAAGATGGCGACAATCAACAAGTAAGTGGCGGACCGTAAGTGGCCGCCGACACCAATAACATTCAGGAGGGGCAACCCCCCGCAAAAGGAAACAGTGAGTAAGTTGAGTGTGACCAATGCGCAAACGGGCCAACACCACCTCCTCACGGCGACTGCGGCGACACGCCGAGTGCCATTCCTCAACAGTGCCTTTAATAGCTCGTAATTTATTGCCGTCCTGTCCATCCCACGAGGCTTGCCAAAAAGCGTGTAACCTCAGACGCAGAGTTGGAAAAGCGTCCGAGGGAACAAGGCTGAGATCCCTTCCGAGAGGGCCAGAAAGGGCCCCTTTTGCTGCAGAATCCGCTTGCTCATTTCCACCTATCCCAACATGGCCCGGATCCAGCAGAAAAGCACGGTTTTCCGCTGGCCAGGCAAGCGGGAAAGCAAAGCTTGGACACGTTGTGTCAAGGGGTTCCGAGGATTGTAATTCGCCAAAGACTCCAGGGCACTCATGGAATCGCTAAAGATAATGAAATGCGTGCCCTGAAGGCCAAGGATCCATTCCACCGCCAAACCGAGAGCTAAAAGCTCTGCAGAAAACACAGAATAGCCTGATGGAAGGCGATGGGCAACCGTCACTCCCTTACAAACACAAGCACAAGCCACGCCAGCGTCCGACTTCGACCCATCAGTAAACAGCCGCTGATAACCGGCGTACTGAAAACATAGCAGCCGGAACTCCTGTAAGTACCTTGCTGGTAGAGTGGAACCCTTCGGGAGGGACGCCAGAGCGAAAATGAAAATGCCACTTGGGACAAGCCAAGGGGCTACTGGCATCCCCCCAAGCCTCAAGACGGTGGGCATTTCAAAGGCTATCTCCTGACAGGACTGCTGGAGCCTATCGCGGAAATCACCCTTACCCACCCTGCGTCTACCGACTCGCAAGTCTGGCCCAAAAACCATGGACCAAGCAGGACTGGATTCCACAGCACGTAAACGCACAGCATACTGAATGGCCAACCCCCGCCGACGAATGGCCAAAGGTGGCTCCGAGGCCTCAGCATAGAGGCTGACCACTGGAGAAGTTCGAAATGCCCCAGTCGCCACACGCAGGCCACTGTGATGCACAGTGTCCAACACCTGGAGAGTCGAGTCACTAGCCGAACCATACACCATGCACGCATAATCAAGTTTGCTGCGGACAAGGGCTCTGTAGAGGCGCAACATGGCAGTGCGATCGGCACCCCATGAAGTGCCCGACAGTACCCGCAAGATGTTAAGTGCCCGCAAAGACTTGTCTTTAAGTTGGCGCAAGTGTGGAAGCCAAGATAACCTGGAATCGAACACCAGACCCAGGAAACGTGCCTGTGGGACAACAGGAATCTGCGCCTGCCCCAAGTACAGGCAAGGATCTGGGTGCAGTGTTTGTTGGCGGCAAAAGTGAATGCACACAGTCTTGTCCGGAGAAAACCGGAAACCATTACTGACCGCCCAGGTCTGGACTTTGTTAATCGTCAGCTGTAGCTGCCGCTCGCAGGTCTGCATGCGAGCTGCCCGAAACGCAGGCCGAAGTCATCGACAAACAATGACTGGGGAACAGCAGCTTGCTGAGTAATGGGGTTGATCCCAATAGCAAACAAGATGACACTAAGAACACCTCCTTGAGGCACACCATTCTCCAAGACAAACGGGCGGGAAAGAGTCGCCCCGACACGAACACGAAAAGAACGGCCTGAGAGGTAGGCGGAAAGCAACAGTGGCATCTGTCCCCTCAAGCCACAGTTATAGAGATTACGGAGAATCCCATAACGCCAGGTCGTATCATAAGCCTTCTCCAAGTCAAAGAAAACCTGAACCAGATGTTGACGCAGGCGAAAAGCCTCCCTCACATCCGATTCAAGGGCAACCAGATGATCGATGGTTGACCGAAAACGTCGAAAGCCACACTGGGACGCAGATAAGAATCCGCGTGATTCCAGCACCCAGACCAACCTCTCACTGACCATCCGTTCCATAAGTTTACAGACACAGCTAGTCAGAGCGATTGGGCGATAACTGGAAGGAGCAGTAGGGTCTTTGCCCGGTTTCACAATCGGGATGACCACTGCTGTCCTCCACGCTGCCGGAACAGAGCCTTCTGCCCACACACGGTTGAACATCTCCAGCAAGAACTGCTGGGAGGCAAGAGGCAGATGTTTCAACAGCTGATAGTGAACATCATCAGGCCCTGGGGCGGAGTCATGCGACTTGGACAAAGCGGAAACAAATTCCTGCCTGGTGAACGGTAAATTGTACTCCTCTAGCCCGTCGGAGCGAAAGTCTAGAGAGTGAGCCTCTTCTCTACGCTTTATTCTGAGGAAACCAGGATCATAATGGTTATCACTCGAGACCCGCGCAAACGCAGACGCAAGACAGTCGGCGATATCCGGCACAGAAGAGATCACGGAATTCGCCACCTTCAGCTGTGAAACCGGGGAAGACACGTTCCTCCCCGAGATCTGGCGCACTTTCCGCCACACCTGCTGAGAAGGCGTGGAGCGCGTGATCGACGAAACATAAGCTGTCCACGAAGCACGTCTAGCCTCACGGATGACATACCTGGCACGGGCACGACAGCGCTTAAAGGCTACAAAGTTGTCAGTAGTTGGGATGACCGTAAACGCACGCAACGCTCGCCGGCGGGCCCGAATAGCCCGCCCGCAAGCAGGCGTCCACCACGGAACAGGAACCCGCCGCGGCTGTGTGGACGAACGCGGGATAGTAGCATGAGCAGCAGCAAGGACCACGTCAGTGAAATGAGTGGAAAGTTCATCCACATCAGAAAAGTCCTCAACCGCACGCTGAAATACAGCAGCCTCAGCAAAGGCTGACCATTCAGCACGTTTAAGCGCCCACCGGGCTGGCCTGGAAGCCACAGAACCCCCTTGTGTCAGGGACAACACAACGGGGAGGTGATCGCTTCCATGCAGATCGGCAGTGACAGCCCAAGTGAAGTAAACTGGGACGGCAAGGGAGCAAAAGGCTAAGTCCACCGCTGACCAATTGCCCGTGGCCAGGTTACAGTGTGTCATGGCTCCATCGTTCAGGATGCAAACAGACCCCCTCTGCATCCACTCCTCAAGGATCCTCCCTTTGTTGTCTGTATGAGGTCCCCCCCACTGGACATGGTGGCTGTTAAAGTCGCCCAGCAAC
>JAHWFP010194710.1:32597-80462 GCA_023313725.1 Lithobius niger
AGGAAAGGAGTTGTTATTTACCAGTAGTATTTTGTGAATCCCCCCCCTCAATTCGAGATTTCCCACAAGCCCTCAACCCAACCGCTGCTCCCAAAGGTGCAAGTATCATCCGTTGAAAAGTTATTCAGCCTATCTGGGACTTTTGGAACACCCAGTATAGTCATCTCCCCTGCAGCGTTAATCCTTGTGTCACCCCAGCAACATCAGCTAATAGCATCACAAATGGTCCGGCAACAAAGGAGCCTGTGCAATATTCAAAATTAGGCTAACTGTATTAGGCTGTCTTTATACTGGCCTAGAAAAACACAGCTTAACCCTTTTAAGGAACCCATACATTTCACAACTTGGTTAATCACTGGATTCGAGACTGCATTAACACCTCTTTGATTAAACACCATGTTACTAGCCATTAAAAGTCTTGTGGCCCTCAGTTAGACTCTCCGTCAGTTGTCACCTGGGGAAAGGTTGTGTATACTTGATCTCAAGCCCCTCGAACTACGACACCTGAAAGTGGACTTGATCCTCACATTTAGGACTATGCATAGCTTGTTACCCTTGGGCCGACCTTTCTTCGAACATAGCGCTGTTACTGGTGCACGAGGGCCCTCTCTGAAATTGAGGGTACTGGGATGCCACCTTGACTGTCAGAAGGACTTTTTAAAAATTGTATTGTGGCCCCATGGAACTCCCTCCCCGATGCTGTGGTGTCGGCAAGTTCGCTGGGTGACTTCCGGGGGATGATTAATAAACTAGATCTTTCCCGTTTTCTTGTGTGCTCCTATCAGTGATGCCACTTTGCATTTTGTTTCTATTGGGACCGGTGTCAGTGGTCGCATCAGCGACCCTTCCAGATCCCAACCACTTATTGAGGGGGTGAAACCAATTATTATTATTATTATAAAAGGTAACCAGCTGATTGGAGCTCATTATTTCCTAGTCTTTGTTTCCTAAAGAGAGAAATACATTATCGATTACTCCACATATTTTTATTTCGGGAAGTCTTCCTACGAATGTTTTTCAGAGTATTTTTTCTAGATGTTATTTTTAAAAAGATTTTTTCCGAAATTGTTCAAGGTAATTTCAAGTTACAATCCCAGAAACTGCATCACCTTTAATTTTAACATTTTTATCATTTTTAGATTCACTTCCTGATACGACAATGGACCAACAGTGCCACCTTGCGCATCACAGTTGTGAGCGTGGCATTTAGCTTAATAAATAAAAACAAACGACATTTATACATCTAAAAAAGATTACAAATGAAAAATCAAAAAGTATCTCAAACCGAATACAACTTTCTCTGTTGTGAATGAAGGCTCTTTTACTTTAGGCTTAATCTGTATCATACATTGTTTTCTTTTATTACAACCTGAAATATTGCAACTTGAATTGATGATGCAGGAAATACTCTGAACTCGTGCACTCGTTTGTCAGGGATACAGTTGTTCGTGACATCCCTACAACCCCACGTGACACTGCATAAATCAGTCCTTTTCTGGAAGGGGTAAATGTTATCCGTGACATCACTACTTTCACACCAGATGCAGCATAAAGCATTTCTTTTTTGGAAGGGGTGCATCTTGTTCATATCAAACCTACTCATTCATATATAATACAGCTACTAGAATTTATCTATTCAAAGGCGTACACCTTTGTTCCGTGACTGCCCTAATTCCACAGCTGCCACAGCCTGCAACATGTCCCTTTTGAAAAGGTACATTTTGTCCATGATGGGCCTGGATCCACACCTGACACAGCCTGCAGGATTTGTTTTTTGGAAGGAGTACATGTTGTCCATGACAACCATACAATCTCAGCTGATGTATCCTACAGCACTTCGTTTTTCAAAATGGCACATGTTATCTGTGACAAGTCTATGCCACGTTTAATACAATCTGCAGCATATCCTTTTTGGAATTGTAATGTTGTCCGTGACACTCCTACATCAATATCTGACACAGCCTACAGCTTTTTCATTTTTGGAAAGATGACAAGTTGTTCGTGAAATCCCTACATCCACACCAGATGCAGCCTGCTGCCTTTCTTGTTAGGCAGGGGCAAATGTTATCCAAGACATCACTACAAGTGCGCCTGACACGGAGGTACAGATGTATGACAAGATTTAGGTTAGGGGTTTGAATAATATCTCTGTAATGTGTGGTGCAGTGGCAACCCGGACCACTGCACTGTGACTGAGGTTGGCGCTAATGACCAAGCTGTCGACGCGCCATTAAGCCTCATTCCCCCCCCCCTGACACGGCCTACAGCATTCCTTTTTTGAAGTGGGTACATGTTGTCTATGAGTGCTCTGCATGTACACTTGACGTAGCTGCAGCATTTCTTTCTTGGAAGGGGTATATGTACTCTGTGACGCTGTATATCCACATCTGATGCAGCCTGATTTCTTTAATTGAATGGGGTACGTGTTAACCGTGACACACTTACATATACACCTCACACATCATTCCTTTTTGGAAGGAGCACATTGTATCTGTTGACAGCCCTACATCCACAAATGATGCTGCCTACAGTATTTCTTTTTTTTGAAGGCATGCATGTTGTCCATGACATCCTTACGCCCCTCCTGACACAGCCTACGGCATTACTTTGTTAGAAGAGGTAAATGTTGTCTGTGACAGCCCTATTTCCACACGTTATGCAACCTAAAGCATTTAGATTTGGGGAAACATATTGCCCATGTGACATAGGGGTACATATTGCCCATTACATCCTTGCATCCAAACTTGATGCAGCCTGCAGCATCCATTTTTGGAAGGGTACTTGTTCTCCATTATAGCCCTATACCCACACTTGATGTGGCCTATAGCATTTCTTTAATGGAAGGGGTACACGTTGACCGCGGCAGCATTGTTACAACTCATACCCGATACATCGTACAGCATTTCTCTTTTGGAAAGAGTACATTGTGGCTGTTACAGCCCTACAACCACACACCATGATGCTGCCTGCAGTGTTTCTTTTTTTTATGGCGAGCATGTTGTCCGGACATCCCTGCATCCACACCAGACACAGCTTACATCGTTGCATTTTTCCAGGTTAAAGGGTTCCATGATCCAGATCATTTTCACATCTAAATATATTATGTTATTTCCCTTTTGGGAAAAATAAACGTTCGTATGCCACACCAACGTCCGTACATGAAGTGCCTATGGAGTTTCTCTTTCAGAATATATAAATGCTTCATTTCCGATGTTTGAGTTTGACATTGCTGTTGTACTCTCTTTCGGAATGGTTAAAGATTCCTTGTAATGGCCTGAATTCATTGCAGACCTAGCTACAGTATTTCTCTTGTGGAAGGGATAAAGGCTCCATGTACCAGCCCCTATGGTACCTGATTTGATGCTACAACATTTCTGCTTTGGAAGGTATAGGCTTTTGTGTGTCAGTCTATATCCGTACCTGACATAGCAATAGTAGCTGTCGTAGTCATAACATTTATCTCAAAGGAGGACTACATTTTCTTGCGCCAACCGAACGCCAGCTCCTAATACTTGATAAACGAACAGCCTGATGTGCAACAATTTTTGTTATCCAGCTGATTTAACAATTACAAATAAAATCTTTTAGGTACAGTCTCTATTCGATATGTTTTCATATCCTGTGCAAATTACATCAACGGGAAGACTGTTTACTGTGAATTTGACCACCTTCACAACAGTAAGTTAATTTTTATTCTTGAAAAATTAATTTCTATTACGACTGAAACCTATAGTAATGCCTTGATACCAGTAACAACAGATTGCTTTGTCACTCGTATAATTGAAGTAATACAAAATGGAAATCGGGTAACTAATTGCTGAAAATTATGTGGTTACTTTCACCCACATGGTCTGCAGTTAGAATTCTAATGTAGCATTGTAGTATTAGGGAGAAAAGGGTTTCATACGCAACCATTTGTTTAAGCCATGTCAAAACTGGTTAGTTTTGTGTGGTTGAGTCTGAACATAAGTCGAACCTTTCGGCTTTCCGTTTTATGGAGTAGTTTGCATATGTGTTTGCAATATATATATGTATCGAAATTGGCAGTGGGATTATCGAGACTTTTGGACCATATATATATATATATATATATATATCAGGATGGTCCAAAAGTCTTGATAATCCCTCTGTTAATTTGCAAATCTACTTACAGGAGAACTATGAAAATGCACATAAATAATTAAATATACTGTAGCTATGGGAACATTTATAATTGTGGTAGTTTATATTATATTGGAACGGCCATGCAAGGTTATCCCAGTGACAACTTTTGAAGAGTGTAAATTAGAAAGTAGTAGAGAACCGTAAAGCAATGTCAAAGCAAAAAAAAAAAGAAATTCGGAGCAAAATTAAAGGATGTGTTGGCAGTCAATGCTAGTGAAATAAAAATGCTCTACGGTACAAAAGCAGCGAAATGGCCACTGCCACACTTGAATACTGCAGTGAAGCTTATTTTACAAACTCTGTAAATATTCTATTTTCTGCTTTGGAGTGTGTTTATAGTTCCTTGCAACTTTCTAATTTTCACTGCTGGTTTACGAAGTGTAGTTCAAAGATCAGCAGGTGGCGAACTTGAAGGACCATTTCAAGTTCATTAAAACTACCACAATTAGATTCTCCCAGAGCCTCAGTTTAATTATGTTCATTTCTGCGTTCCTCCTGTTCCTCCGTCATTTTGAATGACAGAGTGGTTATCCAGACTTTTGGACCACCCTGTATATATATATATATATACTTAAATGTAGATTGAAAAAAACAATAGGAAACTAGAAAATGCTGCCAAGTATTGCCAAGCAGCTTACAGATTAGAAGTGTTTGGAAGTGCTGAAATATCCTACATAGACAAGCTAAGGAGATAGGAGATAGAAAGCAAATGCCACCTAGATATAGGCATCGGTTTAATTTTGATATTTCCTATTACTCCATGGCTTAGGGAAATGTTCCTTACTTATGTCTTTCGTAAGGGTAATTAAGGATCAGCCTAGGGTCTCTGTTAAAATCCTAAATTTGAGAGCTATTACTGCGCCTAAGGTAAAAATTGTTTGTACCAATTATGAAATCTAGTGTCGATATGTTAAGGCTTGTCTACTTAGTATGAAGATTTTGAAATAAGGTCAAGCCAAATCAGAAATTAGGATAGGGTCAAAATATAGCGCTTCTTGTTCTTAATTTACTGGGAATGTACGTTTGGTCTGTCAGGTCAAACTAAGCCACCTAAAATCATTGGATTAGGCTCAACCTCAATGCTTACTATGTGGGTACGAGCCTTTTCCAGGTTATTGTAGTCTCACCGAAAAAGACATTGAGAAAAAAGCCACCACGTGCTAAGTGAAACAATGCTATTTTACTGACTGAAAAAAAACAGTTCTAACTTCAACTAAATTCTCCTAACGTGCATAACGTAATACAAAGCCAAGATTATTGAAGATAACATTCAGATTAGATTCCTAATACTGCTTGATACACTGAAAAATTGTTCGTGTTAAATATTAATAGTACTAAAGATAACAGTATATGCAGGGGCGCCTCATATTCAGTGTAAATACGAATCCTACGTTATAGTGTGTATACTTGCTTAGTGTACACGCGAATCCTACAACTTCTTGCTTAATGTACTGTGCTTCGAATGTTGTCCGATTTCTTTCAAATTTTGTCAATAGAAGAAATAGCTAATTAAAATTAAATTAATGAATTCGCCATTTTTTGTTACTGTTGAATGTGAGCCATCTGGAAATTAGGCAGCCATTTACAATTTGTGCTAATTACCGTTTGATTTCCTGAATATTTATAAAACAGGCTGAGTAGCTGATACCAGTTTATAAACAATGAAATATGCCATCTTCGTTATTTATCTGTAATGGCTGCTATCTTGAAACCAGTTTGCCATTTAAAAAATTTTGCACGTACATAAAATAACTAATAAAATTAAATTAATGAACGTGCTTTTTTTTCCGTTAATGTGTAATGGGTGTGTGCCTGAGCTATGAGTCACAACAGTGGAATTTGATGAACCGTTCAAGCAGAAATTTACGATGCAAAGGTCGCTTAAACCAAGATGAGGACGTGTAGTAGTTAACATCGAAAATGATCCAGTCATCATCCGTTAAAACAATGTCCAATATGTTGTCGCCTCGAGGTGGTTCCCTAACGAGCTGTGTAAAACCGTGCCCAGCAATCTTTATTAATAAAATCGAGTTGTCGCGTAGGATGGACGGCAACGAGACGGCCACAAGACGGCCGCAAGTAATTGATAAGAGCACATATCCGTTTTCATTGTCGGTCGCTCGCCCTTTTTCTTTGCTACCGTGGGAAGAATGAGCCCGCTCGCCCTCTTACTGATTGTTGAAGCTTCGTTTGTTAATCGAGTTGTCGCGTAGGATAGACGGCAACGAGACGGCCACAAGACGGCCGCGACAAGACGGCCGCAAGTAACTGATAGAGCACAAAGCCGTTTTCATTGTCGGTCGCTCGCCCTTTTTCTTTGCTACCGTGGCAAGAATGAGCCCACTCGCCTTCTTGCTGATTGTTGAAGCTTCCTTTCTTTAATCTTCCCTTACAATTTCTCCAATGCCTATTTACTTATTTCAGGTGTACAAAGGCGTAGTTATTTATTTCCCGTATACTAAGGCGTATTTATTATTTCACATGCACAAAGGCGTATTTATTTATTTCACATCTACAAACGCGTATTCCAACCATTTTTGCAGGAAAGAATCATATGTAATGTAAGTGTATGGACTCCGGAACAAGGGATACGCTGAATGAGGGAGTGAAGCAAACGAAAAACACCGTTTGCTAGACAGGGTACGCAAAAACACATAGACGGCATACACGCATTCCGTAAAACACATGAGGAAGGAAATCGTTCCAGCGTTTATAACGGTGCATCCAACACCACCCGTGCGTAGCACGGGCTTCTGCTAGTATCATTTAAAAACGTGTGGTGATGTTGACTATTGGCTGTCGCCAGTGACCAATCTATGGTTAAGAGGTTAAAATCTCCAAGAACAATCGTTGTGCCGTGACTGATCTCGGAGTTAATAAAATCAGACATAAAAAAAAACTGCAAATCACTGAAGCCATCAGGGATATACCCAAGAATAAATTTGACCCTCCACAGCAGCAGCATAAGCAGTATAAGCATTATCAATGCATGGTAATGATTAGATGGTTGATAAACTGGATTAAGTAATAGATATCCGTGAAGTAGACCGGGTTATCCCGAAATAATTGCTCGTCTGCGAGAAACGGAACAGTCCAAAGATCGAGGGGTTGCGAAATCGAACGAGCGTGCCAGCGCGAGTTAGATTTTGCTACCCCTCGATCTTTTGACTGTTCCATTTCGAGCAGACGAGCAATTATTTTGGGATAACCCAACCCGGTCTAATTCACGGATATGTATTTTAATGCTAAGGTGTGACGTCGAGCCAACAAGTAGTTATTTGAGATTTAAAAAATATTTATTTGAAAATTTTATTTGTGAATTATGACGTAAATTCCTGAACTCAAACTTCCGGTTTAAACTTCCTGTCTGCGAAAGTCTCAGGTACGTGAGGACGTCCCTATATCCAGTCCCAGTCACCAACATTTGTGTTTAAGGTAAAACCGTATTTTTTCTACTTTATTAGTTTAAATAGATATAGCGTATAAAATGCGCTATTCGCTTGAGTCTCGTAGGTTTTTAAGTGTGTTTAGAAGGTGTCAGTAGGCTAGTTTTCGTACCGTCGAAACGAAAGGTTGTCGGGGGGGGGGGGGTTAGGGGGTTGGGCTGGACTATTTATTCGTGGGTGGGGGTGGGGATGGGGCTAGCATCGTACGCGAGGTTTTTTTTTTTTCGTGTTAGTGCGTAAAATGTCGCCAGGTTATAAATGTGCTATTCGCTTGAGTATAGTATGTTTTTAGGTGTATTTAGGAGTGTTTACAAGTATTGGTAGCCTAGTTTTAGTACTGTCAGAGTGAAAGGTTGGAGGATTGAACCATTCCTGCACGGGTGGGGTCAGTGGGGTGGGTTTTCAGATTAACCGTATATAACGGCTACACTTTTAGCATTGGGATGTGTTAACGTTACGTCACCGCCGTACATTAACTTAAGTCAAGAATGACCTTTCTATCATTTTGGTCCAGGATTAATAATTTATTTGGTGCTGTGCTCGCCCGCCAATTGGCGCGGCTTACAAGGTTGGTGATGAATACGTGACTTGATGATCCCTAAACAAGTAAGCTAATAATTGGGCCGGTAGTTAAAAGGGAGGAAAAGGTTCTAAATAAGTTAGCCGAAAATGGTGTACATCAGGAATGGTTAGGGTTGACGATTGGAGCCAGAAAAGGCCAGAAAAGTTAGTCATTAAGGGCAGGTAACAATTGGCATGAGCACATAAGCTCCATCAAGCGTGTATTGTTACAAGAATGGGAACGTTAAATACATGAGGTTTAAACAATCAATTGTAGTTACAGACATTATCAAAAGCCAAGGAATAGAATCTATGGTTCTTGCAGGAAAAGGGAGGACGGAGTAATTGCAGGTAAGTGTCGCCAGGAGACGGCGTGCAGGCAGAAGCAGTAGCCTACTAGAACCGCACCGACACACTTGGACCAATGACCAAAGGATAGGAGTCATGGGTTGCCAGCTCCAACGGATGTGCCGATGCGAAGCCTCGGAACCAATCATGCTGCATGCGATACATGTTTTTCTGTTAAACACTTTACAGGTTTATCAACACTTTATAAGATGTTGAGCTATGATTTATAAACAAGAAATAAAAGCCAATAAAGTGTCAACATAACAATTTTACTCGACGTTTCGAGTCACATCAGACTCATTATCAAGAGTACATGATAACAAAAATATTTACTAAGGAGTAAAAGTCATGAAAAGGCGAGATTTCAGAAACCCATGTTTACCAAAACAGAACTTGTTAGGTCAAAGGAGAGATCGGACAGAACAGAAAGAGCAAAGTAAATTTAAAATTTTAAAATTCAAAAAATCGAGGCCACTTTTCTATTTTTAAATTTGAAATTTACTTTGCTCTTTTGGTTGTGTCCGATCTCTTCTTTTGGCATTGCCAGTTCTGCTATCGTAAACATGCGTTTCTGAAATTACGCCTTTTCATGACTTTTACTCCTTAAAAATATATTTATCATCATGTACTCTTGATGAGTCTAATGTGACTCGAAACGTCGAGTGAAATTGTGTTGTGTGTTGTGAAATTGTGTTGAGTTGTGCACTTTATTGGTTTTTATTTCTCATTTATTGTATAAGTGCTTTTTAATTCAATCAAACTATGATTTATAACCACATTCCTAAACTAGTCTAACATCTATGACATAACTACATAAAGCAATTTTTAAATATTTTTAAACTAAACCTTTGAATTTACCAGCTGCGCAACCATTTTCGGTGAAGGCTCTGGGCCGGTTAACAAAAGTCAAAGCCTGCTATTTGAACAGTTTGACTACATTATATCGCTACAGGCTATGTAAATACCTCAAAAACCCAGGTTTTTGCGGTTTCTGGTTTGGTTGTCTGATGTGTTAAGCAATTTCGTAAAATTGACAGTCATTCTAAGCACTGCCTTAAACTCATCAAACTGCTCAGTGTTTGATTACTCTAAAAGCGAATGCCACCATTAATGACTCATGCTTCAATTGTTTTAAGCTTATTTTTGAATGCATCTAAGAGCAAAAAGGAAGCCAATGTCGCCAAAAAAAAGTGTTTTAAAAACGTATGCTCACAATCGTACGCTCACATTCAGTGCGTTGTCAAGTGTTAGCTGAGCAATTTTAAGTTAAACCTAGTCTGCATATGCATTTATTACATCTATTCTAGTGATTTTCTTTTTAGCTTTGTGGAGACTGTTTGTGGAGTCTGGATGACTACAATCTCCATTATTTGTTAGTTATGTTTAAATAATCATAGTGAAGTAAAACTGCAAGTCTGCAAACTTTAGTCATTGGAATCAGCAGAAAAATAGCTTCAAAGATCCTATGATTCCTATACTGCAGCAGTGAATTTACACTAAGGGGTCGGAATACTTACGACACATTTTTTTAAGAACAGCTTAGATGATCTGTGACAACTGAGCTGAGCTGTTAGGTGGGGGTTCAGAAAGTGCTCGTTAGCAAGTGCTTAGATCACTATTTAATTAAAAATCTCATATAAACAATTACTTGGTTGGCAAGGTTTTCAGCTTCATTAGCAAGAAATAGACTCGTGTTAATGCAACAAATAAGTATGTAACCACGTCTGAATAAGATTGATGTATTCTTTACATAAAGGCAACCTTACACACAGTCAAACACACACAAATGGTATGAAGTTATAGATTTACTGTGATGA
This sequence comes from Lithobius niger, assembly GCA_023313725.1. NCBI lineage: Eukaryota > Metazoa > Arthropoda > Chilopoda > Lithobiomorpha > Lithobiidae > Lithobius > Lithobius niger. The sequence continues at coordinate 42,934 of JAHWFP010194710.1, forward strand.
GCAACACAAATGTGGTTTGGATGGATTCTGTGAGCTGCCGAAATTGCTTGCAGCCAACACGGACTTTGTACATATACATTTGAGTATCATTGGAAAATGAGAATAAAGTATCGTTCATTTGTAAATTTAATTCCGAAAAGCAAATTTTAGTTAATTCAGTGGCATAAACGAAAAATGCATCCGAGATTTTCAATGAAGATCAATGCTGTAGCGCAATAGACTGTGATACCATCATTAATCATGAAAATATTAAGTAGCATCAGTATTGTCAAAATGAAATGTAGTAGCAAAGATTTTACGTAAATATTTAGAATAGTGCACCTATTCAGAAATCATCAACTCGGTCAAACATCATGAAGACATTCCAGTATTGCTTCTCACTGAGAAAGCAATACCCATTGACCAAGAATGAAAATATAATACATGCAGTTAGATCTGCTGTATCAATAACAATATCGACTTAACTTTAAGGGAAAAATCTTTATTGCTTCCACATCACATGCACCTGAAGCACAACAATGCCAGACTGCACAATTGCTTTGTAAATCCAACATAAAATGCTTCTACAAAAATGTAGTTACAAGGTGGCTGTTGAACACACAACTTGACATTCCATGATATTAGACCAAGAATTTGTCCAAGACATATAGCTGGTTGGCATATTTTGTAACTGACTGAGGAGTTTTGTCTTGATATTTTTAAAACCGATGTAGACTGAACGCCTTTTTGCCGAAGAAACAACATATTAATTAAGGCTGTACCGATACCGAGTGCCGAGCCGATTCTTGTCGAGCAGAGCATGATCGGCAATGCTCAGAATACCGAGCAATTACGTCCATTTAACCGAGCCGAGCAGTGTGCCTCGCATCTAGTTTTGGTACGCGATCCTGGGGCCAATGGACCTTGAACGCAAACTTCATTTTGACGGAATCCAATCGATGATTATGGTCTATGTATGGTTCCTGCTGCAAGAAGGTTGAACGACTACCACAATATTCAATACAGGAACTAAATTTGTAGGTAATAAGTGCAGATTAACTACTTTTTTTATGCTGAAACCTGAAAAGAGATAATAAAAATTACTTGTTTTGTTATAATACTGGTTGTTTAATTGGGCAACACCAGATATGCCGATATGTCATCAATTACAGTATGCGAAACTAAGAGTAGCCTATCGTTGCTGCTTTGGTGAAAAGAATTTTTCTAGACCAGGGCCACATTGCGCCATTTCCACATTGGGCCACACCAGATATGCCGATATCTCATCATTTACAGTATGCAAAACTATAGTAGCCTATCGCTGCTGCTATGCCAGACTGTTTTAGTGAAAAGAATTTTTCTATCTAGAAATCTGCTTGGCATTTAGCTAGTGCTGATTGCAGGGATGCTGCTGTTGTGAAAAATGTGAAAATTTGCTAGTGGTTAAAAAAAAAAGGAAAATGTAAAAGACACGAGTGTTGGTTGCAAAAAAAGGCAAAACGCACTAGCGAAGTAAAAAAAAAATCAAATTATCCGTCTTCATTTTGGGCCCACAATTACTTAGGCATGTTTGTTGATAGAACACGGGGAAAAAATAGATTGGTTTATTGCCGCTTTGAATTCACTTTCGCTCTCTTCAATGAAATTACAAAGAAATTACAATGGTTACACAAAAGAAAAATTTTTTTTAAAGAATTGTGAAACTGGTGTGATACATGAAAATGAAGAAATATGATACAAAATTGAAAAGTACGTACGGGAAAAAATGAAAAGCAGGTACGTTAAAAATGTGAAAAAAAAATGAAAAGCTGGTATGTGAAAAATGTGATAAAATGAAAAAGATGGAATGTAAGAAATTGTGAAAAAAAGCTGGTACTCCAGGCAGCACCCATGTGATTACAACAGCTGCTAGCATTCAGCACTGCTCGGATCTGTTATGCTCAGTGTACCAAGCATTTTTTGAGTACTTGGCTTGGCTCGGCTCGGTACAGGGTGCCCCAAAAGTCCGAGAACACCCTCACAACTTTTCAAGGGGTTGAAAGAAAATAGTGAAACTTTGGTAATGTAAGTTTGGTCAAAGGATCTACCTTTTTGTACAACTGGCATTAAGCAACACCCATTGGGGGGGCTAAACTTAGCAATTTTCAATGGCATGGGGGTAAAAGAATACCTTTTTTGAAAGCTCTTCATTAGGCGGCTAAATTGCCGCAACGATAACTTCGATACAATGAGCCAAGTCAACATGGCAGAATGAAATTTTCTCTGCATCCCTGTGTCTTACTCATGCTAAAGTCGTCGTAAAGGAACGTAGGAAGCAGTGAAATGCTTCGTTCAATTTAGTTCGATCATACCTACAACATTTTTTGCGATTTGAAGCCCAGAATGTGGGCCTCAGTGCCCCAGTGCCCCAGTGCACTGAGCCCCACACTCTGGGCTTCAAAACGAAAAAAAACGTTGTAGGTATGATCGAACTAAATTGAACGAAGAATTTTGCTGCCTCCTACGTCCCTTTACAACAACTTTAGCGTGATAAGAAAAAATAAGAGAAAATTCCTAATGTTTGACTGGCTGCAATTCTAGATGGGCTCATAGTATCGAAGCTATCATTACGGCAATTTAGTTGCCTAATGAAGACCTTTCAAATAAGGTATTCCTTTACCTCCCCATTCCCCCCGGGGGGGGGGGGGGAGGGGCTGGCGTAATGCCGGTTGTACGAAAAGGTAGATCCTTTAGCCAAACTTACATTGCCAAAATGTCACTATTTTCTTTCAACCCCTTAAAAAGTTGTGAGGGTGTTCTCGTACTTTTGGGACACCCTGTATAAAACTGAAAATGTTGAGGAGGTTAGTAGCTGGTTGTCAATACGTTTAACATTGCAGTGTGGTATGACCTGGTGGAAACAAACAGTCGATAGTCATACTCCTTTGACATTGGACGTGTGAATTGTTTGAAAACCAGTAAATCTTTAATTTGTTGTCACAGACAATCGCTCAGCATTGTATATGACTTCCCCGCCTGCAACCAAAAATTAAAAAAGGGATTTGTACCAACAAAGTCCTTTTATAACACCAACAATGGAAACACTAATTTTTTTGGTGGTATTTCGGGTGAAGGTAATCTATATCTGTGCAGTTTTTTTCAGTGCGAAGTAAGGGAGTAACGGTTGCCCATCGCCTTCCATCAGGCTATTCTGTGTTTTCTGCAGAGCTTTTGGCTCTTGGTTTGGCGGTGGAATGGATCCTTGGCCTTCAGGGCACCCATTTCATTGTCTTCAGCGATTCCATAAGTGCCCTGGAGGCCTTGGTGAATTACAATACTCGGAACCCCTTGACACAACGTGTCCAAGCCTTGCTTTTCCGCTTGCCTGGCCAGCGGAAAACCGTGCTTTTCTGCTGGATCCCGGGCCATGTTGGGATTGGTGGAAATGAGCAAGCTGATTCTGCAGCGAAACGGGCCCTTTCTGGCCCTCTCGAACAGGGATCTCAGCCTTGTTCCCTCAGACGCCTTTCCAGCTCTTCGTCTGAGGTTACACGCTTTTTGGCAGACCTTGTGGGACGGACAGGACGGTAATAAGTTACTAGCTATTAAGGGCACCGTCGAGGAATGGCACTCGGCGTGTCGCCGCAGTCGCCGTGAGGAGGTTGTGTTGGCCCGTTTGCGCATTGGTCACATGCGACTTACTCACTGTTTCCTTTTGTGGGGGGGGTTGACCCTCCTGAATGTCATTGGTGTCGACGGCCACTTACGGTCCGGCACTTCCTGTTGATTGTCGCCATCTTGATGGTGTTCGTCATCGTTTCCATCTTCCGCATGACATTGCGCGTCAGTTGGGCGATAAGTTGGTACTCCTGTCCGGTGTTTTTCAATTTTTGCAGGAGGTACAGATACATGACAAGATTTAGATTTGGGGTTTGAATGAGATCTCTGTAATGTGTGGTGCAGTGGCAACCCGGACCACTGCACTGTCACTGAGGTTGGCGCTAATGACCACGTTGTCGACGCGCCATTAAGCCTCATCCCCCCTCCCCCTCTACACATTTATAAATGAGTTACAGGGATCTTTTCTGGGATGTATTCCCCTGCGATGTATCCCCTGAAGGAGCGTGGTAGCCTCTCACGCTACCCTGGCTGGCAGTCTTCGCAGGGACTTTGCCAAGATCCCCTTTCCAGGGGTTCGACCAGATCCGCGAACCTACTGCAATCAGGTTGAGCTCTCGCACCGCTTAGCCATGATGACCACAATGATCTATTATGGTAAACCAAGTGGCTGTTGTCGCCCAACTTGTATTTAGCATTATGCTCACATTTCATTAACCCGTTAATTAAGAGAAAAATTAAAACTAAATGCACAGAATACACAAATTCAGTCCAGTTTCTCTTCACGCAGTGTTCTTTTATGCAACTAGAGAAAACGCATCCTAGGCTTCATGCCTTTACAAATGTTTTAATGGCTGTCGTTCAGTAGAGGTGGGTAATATTTAATGAAAAATAATACGTTGATGCAACGTATAATTTTCTCGATCTAAGAATTCTCTTCAGTAAATGTACGTTTTGGGTCAACTGCACATTAAGAAATGCATATTTTTGACTAGCCTAAAATATTCGTCAAATACAGATTGATTTAATAAAAAATGCGATAAAATTTAAAAAGAAATAAAAACAACAATAACGTGTAAAAAGAAATAACAATAACAACACAATATCATCAAAACAGCATCGAGTAGATTCCAAACCTATATGGAATGATTCACACTTAGGCGAGAAATAGTTCAATGACTCGATGAAATGTCTTGGTGCAATGGCTCAAATCAAATTTCATAACAAATTCTCATTCTACATAGAATATTTCGAATGGAGGCAGAAAATTTCACTTAGAAACAACAGTTTGACACTTTGGTTCTGATTATAGAAGTGATCTTTTTAATAATAAAAATACATTTTTTTAGCCAGTAACATTTTGAGTAGAGTCCTTTAGTAGTGCTAACCTCTGGAGGGTGAAACAATAATAGCCAATCAGATGCGTCGTAATAGTATTCATGATCAGATAAAGAAATATACATTACAGTAGGAAAGTTTACAACACAGTAGAACAATAGTTCCCACAACAGTTATGTTGGGGAAACGTTCTATTATTATGGTTAATGTAAAGTAAGAAGGTATTATTGTGGTTAATGAAGAAACCAGTTTACGTTTAGTGCAGTAATTGATGAGCTCCTGATATCTTACCCTGTTAAAGTAATACCCCTTCTGGTTGCTGAAAGTGTTATGTATGGAGAGCAAAGTATAAAGTAAAGGAAAGGGGATTCTCAGCTGTGGTGTCTGTTTGTCTGATGACAGTCAGTGTGACTGGTGAAACCTTTGAAATCTTAGTTTCATACTTTCACATCAATTCAATGTTGTATTTGTGTATTTAAGTTCGTAAATCAATAAAACTAGGAAAGGGGTTTAGAGAATGTGATTAACTATTATAAAATTAACTAAGACTCATTATTCAGGAAAAGTAATTAGAAATTAATGAACAACTAAAATGCTCGACAATAAACCGACGTTTGAAATAATATGCGTCCCATCATGTCTTTCAAATAATGGTTGAAAACAGTTGAAAGATAAATTTAATTAATTCACAAATCAAATGAGTCTTCACGGGTCAAAGGGTTTTAGCGAGCGTTAACCGCACCCGGACATCTGCCCGACGACGCCCTAAGACCCTATATCTTTACGTTTACCCGTTTAACAATGTTAAGTGTTTTTGGTAAACAGATGGAGAGCGGCCAGGTGATATGTGTTAGTGTTTTGCTCAGCGGGCGCAATGGATCGACGAATTCATAACTTAACTATGTATGCAGTACTCACGAAAACAAAGTTCATACTTCACTTATTATATTTAACTACCATAATTATGCGGCATACATTTCAATTAAAATCAGTTTACATTTCAAATGATACTGATTGCACTCAGTCACCCATCAGGTCAAATTCTATAGAGACGAAGACCTAGGTGCATGTGGACGCAACAATGCGTTACAAACGTGCAACAAGGGCTCGTAGTTTACAATTCCCCAAGAAAGGTGAAGCTAAATACGATTCGTGGAAGTTAGCAGCTGGCATCGTGTTAAATATACAAATTCCACGATATAACCCCTCTTCTGGCTAATAAATCGACACGTTTGTACATTTTCCGTTCAATACAATGCTGATATATAAAATATTCATAACTTACATTTCCATCTAATTTAAGTAGTTTTATTATGCCAGCACACATTCGATTAAAATCAATTTACGCGAATGAAGCTACTTGTACTCAGTCACCCATCAGATGAAATTTTACACATATATGGCCCAAGTAGACGTGGACGCAACACTGCGTTACAAATTTCTAGCGTGTTGTAGTTGCCAAATTAAAAGGCAATACATCAACAGACAATGCTTCGACGATACTAGAGACACTCTCGTCTCCAACCTATGGCATATGCCCTTGTGAAAGACCACTGAAATGCCTCCAGTACTGGAGCAGCAATTCCTTCCATAAATTTAGTATGGCTAACTTCCCCATAACCATGGAAATGGTAAATTCACTGGTAAGCCAAGACTCCGCCATAAAATCAATTCATAACCACTAAAGAAGACAAAACATACAATTACGCAATATTTTCTACAAAACCAATGCATTCAATTTTAGAGAAACATAATTCAAGTTAAAACTTCTCAAACTAAGCTATTATTCCTAGCGTGAAACACTTAGGTCATGTGCAGTTTCGTAAGTAATGTACCCTTTACACGATGTTTTACTGCGGAAACATCAGAAGCTCTTTTTGTAATCGTGATTATCCACAGTAAAAAAAAACCTTACTTCATCTGTATACCACTTTTTTTTGGTTTATGGTCTATCACTGGAATTCAATCCAATAATTGTAGTTGTAGTATTATCCCACATTGAGAATCCTTTGTTGGAATCTTGCCGAAGTTGAGACAAAATAATCAGGTAAGAAATGATAGTAGTTACGACCTAAAATATAATGATAAATATATATTTAATGACCACTTAGGTTTAAAGATAATTCAAAAAAGAATTAAGAATTCATAAGAAGAATTAAGAATCCATAATGCAACAATCATACAACTGCATATATCAACATGAAATTAATTAAAGCTAATAATAGGAGTCTGTCACCGGTATGCTTGAGAAAAGCATAACTTAACACCAAACAGAAATGTATTAATTAAAAAAATACAGTACACAATACGCAGTGCAATTATATATATCTAGCCAGCTAATAACATACCTCATCACTCACATTTAAAAGACATACATGCCAGGTGAGTGGACATTTTAGCAGTATCAAAAGGTAAAGCTGAACTCAATAATGAGTCCAACCTCTTCAGAAAAAAAAGCAGTGCTAACACTCATATGATTAATGGTAAACATACAGGAAATCTCAATTTCCAACCATAGGTAACTAGACTTGTACACACTGACATTATTAGGATGGCTTATATGAGAGTCTTAATCTGTGGATCACGCCACAGTTTGATGTAACAGAGTATGAATAACAGGGTTATTTCCTTACAACATTGGCCTCAAGTAGTTTGCACAGCTATAGGGTGACTGTTGAATCATCGTGGTGGGAGCTTCTGGCCATGCATCAGTTAAAAATAATGCTAAATAAACTGGCATCTAAGTAGGGGGATTGAGGCTTAATGGTGCGTGTGTTAGGTCAACCAAAGTGAATGGTAAAATTTTGCATTTGTCCATCAACTCTTTAATAGCTATAGTGACGAATATAAAGTTTAGTGCTGTATTTGATATTTTAATTGAGTTTTACTGCTTCAATTTTTTTCGGTGCACAATCTGATCAACTGGAGAAATGGCCGTCAAAATTTTTATATATCCATGTCCATTATTTCAAATAATCCTTTATAATTTTTCCACTGTGTTTAAAAACTTGACATCTGATTTGAGCTCATATTTACTTTCCTATACATAAATAGTTAACATTTTGCGTGACCTTTTCAATATACCAACACTTAACAATTAGTTTTTGATCCTCCCCCTCAAGATCCGATGTCTGCAAAAACTTGATTTGCATGCCTATACTGCAAAGAGGTATTTTCCTCCCAGCAAAAGCTGAAGGCCCACCTCTGTTCATATCATCCATCCAATCGAGAAGATTGTGCATGTTTCACCGATCAATTGCAAGACTCTCTGGGAGATTGCCCCTGTCTCTCACGCAGTGATGGGCTCCATCACTGACAATACAAAATGTCCATGGCAGAAGAGTTCGTTGCTGGTATCCGCTCCAGTTGTATTGTCGGCCCTTCAAAAATTGCTGATCGTATGCTTGGATGAGTGGGTCAAGTTTCAGATCTGATTGGACATAAATTTCGTTAGGGACATGGCCACGATTGCAGTATTTCTATCGTACTACTTAGACGTTTATAGCCACAACGACATTCCCATTCAGTTGGATGAAGCCTATGAGAAGATTCAGGATCCATCGATGCTTTTGCCAAGTGGATGAGTGTTTGGGTGATTTCCCAAAACAACAGTCTGGTTGACAGGGTGGTGAAGTACCGATCATTCAATACCTTTGGATATCACGGACCATTCGTCATTTTTCCCCCTCCCACATGTTTCTATAGCAAATCTAGCATGGTGGTTAACAATCAGAATTTCAGGGCCGTAAATATTTCCTGTACTCAGTACTGGCTGATGTAATGGAACTGGACAGCATCGGTTCCGAATATTCCGTTGAATTCGAGAACATGCTCGACACCAGCATGTTACCCTATCCGATGAAATGCAGCAAGATCGATAAATTTTAAAAGTGTTTACGATCTATCCAAGAATGTTATCAGATATACTTAGGAAGAGGGATTGCATCTGCTTCGCTTATCAAAAAACTTAATCGGGTACCCCATAGATCTACTCTTGCTAACCAGTGACAATGATGATGGCGAGAACTCGGATATGCCAGTAACTCATGACTATACAATTAATGGCATTGTCAAACTTCTACGTCATCAAGATTGAGGCTCTAATGCCAAACACTGCTGCCGTACAGTTTTACCAGTTTTTGAAAGCTGCGAATGCTCGTCACTCATCGCCAACCCTGCACAATCACTCTGTTTCAGAAATCTCGGAGAAAACTTTCTTAAGTTTCGGTTACTTTAACTACCAAAACCCCTACCCCGTGTCGTTTATGAAGAATTAGAGGGCATCCTTCGTCCTGTCCAAACTGCTTAAGCCAATCCCTCTAAAGGTTTGAACCAAAAATTCACTTGTACGCACCCTGCAGTTTTAGTTAAATTGTGATAGGGGACGAATGGGGAGATTGTGAATGATGGCTATTACATGACAGAAGATGCAATCGAAATATTTTACAAATGTATTGTGAAGGAGGCAAACGACTACGTTGTCTTGCTCATGAATGTCAAGCCTCTTAATCTCACTGAAGCCGAACAACTCTTTTAAACTGTGGTGGGATCTGCCGTTACTGCGAGAAGCCCTTCTTTCATGACCCAAACAGAAGACAGACGAGTGTAAGGTCAGAGACCACTATCATGCTAGTGGGAGGTACCGAGGAGTTTCTCATTCAAAATGTAACTTGATCACTCGAAAATAGAGGACATATACCTTTCATATTTCAGGGTTTGATATACGATATGCATCTCTTGATATCCACTGTTCACACGTTTGCACGGAATGTAGGTGAACTCTTGGTACGGGGCTGCAGGAAGGCGAGGATGGTGGTCTAGATTTTCATTCATTGATGGTAACAAGGTACACGCATTAGTGGATTTATGTTTTAGGGTTGGCGGGAAATTTTGTTCTATGCCCTGTCGTGATGGAGCGGTCTCTGCTAAATATTTAATAACATTTTCCCTCTTTGCTCCTTAGCCCAATAAGAATGAAATCGATTTTAAACCAAAGCCTTTCACCGCTAAAGTACTATTAGACATAAAACAAAGGACATTTTGTTTATATTATAGTTATGTAGGGATTTTACACATTGAACTATTAACCTACTAACATGTCGCAATGTATGTCTTAATCCAATGGTGTTTAGAGTAACTGACTTAATTGTAATCTGATCGTTATGTGCATTGGTAACGTTTGCATACAAATCATAACATCTCGGTGTGTAACACCCGCAACTTCATTACTTAATCGATTTTGTATCTCAGGAGAGAATTTAACCCCCTCCCCTTTCATACACATCTCCAAAAAGTTAATCATTTGATTCAACGTCAACAGACAGGGATGACAAGTTACCTTTATCACTGTTCAAAGTATTTAGCTGTGTGGAGATGGGGGTTGGCGGCAGGTCGGATTGGTATAGAAATGGCCTCCCTGGGAATGAACTGCACGGGCCTCGGAACCCCTCATTTGAGAAGGGAGTGCCTCGACAAGCGAGCTGAGCCATATGCTTCATCCAGGGAAGCTAGCATGAATTTAAAACGTTTTCCTGCTATTTTCATACGAATTCATTTCCACTTTTTCATAAATAATTTTTTGAACAAGGGCCTACTGTAGTGGGGTGATGTTCGGAAGCTAGCGTATTTTTAAGAAATCTGCGTATATTTCATAGGTTTTTTGCAACTTAAAAATACAAGTTTCTTACGAATTCACTTAAAATTTTCCTCAAAATATGTTTTTTTTTAAACGGGGGGCTCTTGATGTGGGGAGGCCCTGGTTCCCAGGCGGCTCAATCTGAAACTGGTTGTTGGACTACTGGGTGTCCACGATGCACTCTAGGAAGGTACGGGCATAGACGTGGCTCTTTTATGGCAATATCTGGAAAAAACGGTAGATGAATTATTCGACAGCAGCTCAGAATCATTAGGTTTCGCACAACAATCGTCGGTAGGTGTGAGGTCATGTGTAGACGCTGTAAGAGAATTGTTGGCACTGGCGGGAGCCTTTATGGATTCTGGCGCAATGAATGCACAAATCTCTTACATCAAAAGAAACTTCATTAAAGGCTGCTAACATACGTAGCTTATACTGTACACGGCGTTATAAAACACCCTCGTATTTTGATGGGTGATTTTCAGTTACAAAACATTGTTGAGTACTGTGAATACTGGTGAATACTGTAACTCGCTTTTTCAGTGTTGCTGTGGGGAAAGGAATAAAAGATGAAAATGATTTAAATTGGTTCGTTCGGAGTTTGTCATTGGCTATGACCAGAACAATGTTTCTTGCTTCCTGGCTTCACATCATGGAAATTCTCTATGTTCCATCACCTAACAATAAACAATAAAACACAAATCTTTTTAAAGACCATGAGTTAGATATTTATCGTATTATATGCTAGCTTTTAGATTGAGAGGTATTATTCGTATCATGTTCACTTCTCTTCTGTTGCGTATGCACCATGAACATGGCTTCACAATCTCAAATAGTAATGTACTGCATCGACGAAATATTGCGGAATTCTTTACCATCAGAAGTTATAAATATAGGGTACAGTTTTATTATAAATGAACTGTTGGTTTACTGGCTATAGGACCGAACGGTATTGGCTACTACAGCATACGAGATCACCTTGAGGGCTATGGGGTAGCTACACAGTAACTGATAGACTAACTTGATTTGGCCCCCCCCCCCCCTTTGTGTGGTTAATCTCTTCTTTACAAATCTTCCTATTGTTCATGAGTTTAAGTTGGAACTCATTGGTATCGACTGGGCTAATTGTATAGAAACGGTGACGACAGGTTAAGTCTGAAGCGTTTTGAAAGTTAGTTGCATTTTCTTGAGAAAAGATGGTGGTAGCCGCTAAATTATAACAGACTGGACAGCTAATCTGGCTCCTGCTACCAAACTGTCGCAGTGTAGCTGAACATGTCCTACTGGGCTGTAGGAAGGGGAGGATGGTGGTCTGGATTCTCATCCATCGACCTCCTATTCAGTCCCGGCCTCATCCGTAGAGAGGTGGAACTTCGACGCTTCAAGTAGTCTCTGAAACTGGCAAACTCCAACATGCCACAGCTGCGTAGCGGCGGAAAGACTGAGTAACTCTAATGAACCGGTGAAACCAGTCGCGGTATTCCCCTTGTTATTTAAAAATGATCGGGAATTAGTCCAACTTAACAAAAACACATTCATGTAACCTTTCTTTACGAAATTAACTTGGTAGCTTAACTTGATAAATCATAACTCATTTGTTGTTTGTCCCTTACTTCGCAATGCGTTCAGTCTACCTATAACTACCAACCACCAACCTCTGTTTTTCAACCAAGAATCTCAGTATAGTGATTAGCAATGCAGTCTCCAATCGTGATGATGCAGGTTGAAATCTGACCACAGTTTTTCTACTAAAATTTACAAAAATGAATTAAATCTCAAAAGGTACCAACTTAGAAAAATCATTAATGCCAACTGAAGTTCAAGGAGTAAATTAGTCACATGACTAGAAAAAAGGTAAAACAACAAAATTGACTGCCAAGGGTTTAAAAGGATCGTGCAGATTGATGAAACAGGACAATGGGAAGGGATGGGTGGACAGAAAGAGCAGATATCTTCCAAAATGGTGACACTTAGTGTTTACTTGGACGGCAGCTATATTGGTGGATGCTTCCAGCCAATATCGTATTTCTTCTATACTATAACCTTTTTTCTGCACTGCAATTTTTAACGAACAAATTTGTTGTTGTTGTTGTTGTTGTTGTTGCTGTTGCTCTTGTTGAACTACACCCATACCTGAATATCGAACCACTAGATTTTAACTCTCCGCCATGAATTTTAAATCTTCCCTTAAAATGTAAAGGACCATAGCTTTTTGAAGTAACTTAAATGTAACTGCAACGTTTATGTAGTTATTGTTTTTGTTGGGACTTTCGCTCTCACTTAGAGTCCAACCAATGAACTGAGTTAGATTTTTTGTAGCTTTTACTGTATTTAGGTCAAAGGCAAGGGTCGATTGAAAGTTAGTTTAAAGTGACTACAATTTCTTTATTGTTGTTTTACTTTTTAAGACTTTTCGTACTAATCAAGATCGATCCAATGAACCGATTTAAAATTTTTAGGCTTAAACTGTAGCCACTCAGAAAGCCAGTGTGATTCCAAAATTGTTGTTGTTGGACGTTTTGTACTCATCTAGATCGATCGAATGAGAAGATTTTTAATTTTACAGCTTAAACGGTAGACATTATGAAGCCCAAGGCCTCGTGAAATTTATTATAAAGTGACTGCAATATTGTTGTTGTTGGAATTCGTTTACCCTCAGCTGGAGAACGAACAAATGAATCGATTTTAAATTTTTATAGCTTAAGCTTTAGCTATAAAAGAGGCTCAGATTCCTGTGAAAGTTACTTTATGTTACTGCAATATTGTTCTTCCTGTAGTTCTAATTGTTAGGATTTTTTTTCCCACCTACAGACCTTAACAATAAACAGATTTAAAATTTCATAGTTTTTGTTTTAGGCATAACAAAACCGAAGGCTTTTGGAAGCTATTTTTAACGTTACTACAGTTAATAGTGTCGTTCTTGAGACGTTTTGTGCTCACCTGGAGATGGAATGAATAAATAAATTTTAATTCTCGAATGTATGATTTATCGCAAATTTTGTTTATCTCGTTTATCTCAAAAACAGTTCATGGTAGGTATTTCAAATCTTAATCATCTCGTTCATCTCTAATCTAATTTAAAAAAAAACTTTTTCTTCATTGGTAACTCATTAAACTGTATGGACCATAGTTTTACAGTGCAAAAAACTGAAAACGAATTATCAGTTTTTCGTAACGATAGTTATGGTTTTATTATTCACTGTCTTACATTTCTTTTTCTTGTAGCTGTTTCTTTGGCGCTTTAGGTGTTAGTGAGTTAGGTGATATTAGGGCTTACATCCGTATTTTATAGGGAATTAAGCATTTTATTATACTAATAATAAAAAAAAGAGTATCACGTAGTGCCATGTGTATAAAAATCGTTAACTGCTTTCTTCATATGGCTAAGAACTGGGACGGCAATTGCATCCCAGTTTGTACGGTCCACTAATTTATTGCATGTGAAATCAAATTGCAGGCCTTGGTAAAGTAAAGCCAATTTATTTATTAAGTGTAAAATACTATCATCATTGTTGTATTTTAGCTTAACTCGTATGTCTTCGAAATAGTTTGGTTGTGATTTATGCAACTGAAATATAAACTTCATACTGTGCATTCATGTGTTTGTCTTTCGGACTGTGTGATTGCTATCTTATGAATAAAAGTAACTAAAAAAATTGTCGAATTAGCTGACCGTTGTAACTGTCTTCCTGTTTATAGTAAACATTCCACAGGTACCAATCATTTCAGATGGAAAATTATTTAGCATCTGAGATAATACCATAATCTGCAACAAATAGAATGCAAAAAGTGACAAAATCGACGTTTCTGCATACAGTGTACTGTCAATGGTCAAAGCAATACCTGTTGAAATTCTTCATCGTTAGCTGTGCAAAGCTGTACTTGTTGCAAGAACTGCAGACTTTGATGCCCCTGAAGGTAGAAAAAAAATCGCTGTTTCTCATCTCTAGATAGTTCAAAGAAGTTCATCAAGGCAGGCTCATTGTTTATGCATAAGATAACCATCGGCGTCGAGTGAGTTCTGCAAACAATCAACTATTGGTGCAGCCACGTCTTATTACTGCCTGAACTCCCGAGACACCATTGGTTATCATGCTATCATATCAAAAACCAAAACTGGTAAAAGGGGCTGCTAAGTTCCGAATGGCTCAGCACTTCAAAGGATTGGATTGATATCAACACAGCAAAACATTCGCCAACTTAAACGCACCGCTTAATAGTTCGAAGGTCAAATGAAAGCTAGAACAATGCTACTCGCGGTAGCAATGTTCAAGTTTTCATTTAACGTCCAAAATATTATTCGGTGCGATTAAGTTGGCGAATGTTTTGGTTTGTTAATATCACTCCTTTGAAGGGCCGAACCATTCGGAACTTGGCAGCCCCTTTTACCACTTTTGGTTTTTGATATGATATCACTCCTTTTTTTTAAACTGGGTATTGATATGATATCACTCCTTTTTTTTAATTGTGTATTAACTCAACTTCACTACCGTGCAGATTTGTAATAAAGGGCCACATCAACAAGAAATTGGTTTTCAACATTTTGCTACTACCTTTTGCCTCTAGGCCCGAATCATTCTCAACTTAGTCACCTCCTTATAGGTTTTAATTGTGTTGTAATTTGTTTTATTTAGTTAGTTTTCGTGTGTTGATATCACTCCTTTGAAGGGCCGAACAACTCTCAACTTGATGGCGTCTTTCCCAGTTTTTGGCCTTGTTTATTTTGCTTTGTTTTTACAGTTGGTTTATTTTTCATGAACTGAACGTGAATGCAATTTCTTTGGCAACGTTGTTTAGATTTATCGTGATATACTAGTGTGTGTGATATACACATTATCATTGTCCGAGCTTTGGGCGGTCCTATTAGAGACGATACCGACATTACAAACAATGGTTATAACAATATTTTCGTACTTACGCGCCCTCAGGTCCCCGTAACGCACTCAGGCTTCAAACCATAAAAGGTACGCAGTTCGTATTGTACTGCACCCATTCATCCAACGTTATAGCTGGAAGACTTTCTGTTTTCCCGGTATCGATGAATAATCACCCTATGGGAATTAACATGGGAATGAGCGGACAAAATAGCTAGCTAGTATCTAGATAGCTAGCTAGTAACTAGTAACACATTTTCAATGTTATTTAGGGTCAGATTTTGCTTTGAAAGCAGCTTAGCTGGTATTCGTACACGAGTTAATTTTTGTCAAGTGGGTCATTGCTCTCGAATTCAACACAATTTTAGCTTTTGTACCGCATTATTATTTTTCTCCAAGTACCTGAAATGTGCCAAACCCTTCTTCAGGATATCTAGACACACGCTAGTGTGTCGCACCAAGTTAGGCAACAAACATCACAACAAACATCACATTAATTCAATTGTCGAGGTTGTAAACCATTGTAGCGCGAAGCCATTGCGTCAGTGTCCTATATCTGGAAGCGTAGTTGGGCACATTTTAGGTACTTGGGAAAAAATAATAATGCGGTATAAAAGCTTAAATTGTGTTGAAATCGTGAGTAATGAACCACCTCACAAAAATTAACTTGTGTAGGAATGCCAGCTAAGCTGCTTTCAATGCAAAATCTGACCCTCAATAACGTTGCAAATGTGTTACTAGTTACTAGCTAGCTAGCTACTAGCTACTAGCTAGCTACTCCGCTCATCCCCATGTTAATTTCCGTAGGGTGATTATTCATAGATACCGAGATAACGAGAAGGCTTCCAGCTACGAAATTGGGCGAATGGGTGCAGTACAATACGAACTGCGTACCAATTATGGTTTGAAGCTTGGGGCGCAAGGGAAATGGCGTGGGAAGGCGCGTAAAAACGAAAATATTGTTATAACCATTGTTAGTATTGTCGGCATCGTCTTTCATTGGACGGCCAAAGTTCGGACAATGACAACGTGTATACTGACGTGCGTTCCTAGACACAAACTAGTGTATCACGATAAATTTAAACAACGTTGCAAAGAAACTGTATTCACGCCCAATTCACGAAAAATAAAAACCAACTGTAATAACAAAGTCAAAACTGGTAAAGAGGCCACCAAGCTGAGAGTTGTTCGGCCGTTCAAAGGAGTGATATCAACACAGCAAAACTAACTAAATAAAACAAATTACAATAAAATTAAAACAAAACCAAAAACCTATAAAGAGGTGATAGGTTCGGCCTATTGGCAAAAGATAGTAGCAACTTGTTGAAAACCAATTTCCTGTAGAAGTGGCATTTTGTTATACATCTGCACGGTGGAGTTGAGTCAATACACAATTTAAAAAAAGGAGTGATATCATATCGAAAACCAAAACTGGTAAAATGGCCGCCAAGTTCCGAATGGGTCACCTCTTCAAAGGAGTGATATCAACACACAAAAACATTCGCTAACTTAATCGCACCAAATAATACTTTGGACGTTAAATGAAAACTGGACCATTGCGAACCATTCGGAACTTGGTGGCACCTTTTACCAGTTTTGTTTTTTGATACGAATAGACACTGACGCTATGGCGTCGCGCTACAATGGTTTACAACCTCGACAATTAAATTGATTGAAGTTTGTTGTGAAGATTGTTGATAACTTGGCGCGACACACTAGCGTGTGTCCAGATAGCAACTGCATATTGTTCGAGTCGTGGCTGCAACAAAAAACAAATCGTGCTGACGTTCTTTAACACAGAAGCTTGACAAGGTGACTGTACGTGCAACAATGTTTAAACAAAGACAGCATTGTTATTGCTTGTTTGGTGCAGGGTCTTGTGCTCGTGATTATTGATTGTAACTCGATACCGAAGTACCCCATCAACGTTCATAATGCGGATAATCACTGACGAATAGCCCCTTCAGAAGGGGCTTTTTGATGTTAATTTTCCGCTTACGAACGGTGATAGGGTACTTCGGAATCGAGAAACAATCCAGAATAAAAAGTAGAGGGCCTTTGTTGGCTAACTGGGTTATTCGTCGTTGTGCAATAATGGATGCTTTCAGAATCTTAAACAGTGATGCGACAAGCCCTAAACACGTAATTATGGGACACGGAGAGCCAAATGGGCTCCATCAATGATAAATAAACGTGTAAACATAGAACCAAATGAACACATAAATTAAAAGTAATGAAATATAGGACTATGATGGATGCTTGCGTGATGACGGAAGACTTCTAAACGTCCAACAGTGACGCAGTATTTAGTGTTTCAAAGAGGCACTAGACAGTTCCAATTCCAAAACGTGGTTGTCACCCATACCCGCACAACATGGAAGTCACATAGTAAATCAAACTTGGCATCTCGAAGAAAGTACATCACGGGTATCAGTTGTCGTTATTGATGATTGTTTTGTGTTTCGAAATGCTATCAGTGAAATCGATAGGAAAACAGCACGCCAGGTTTCACACAAGTGCGTGGACAATAACATTTCGAAATGTACAGACAATAAGCGTGATTTCAACAATATGTCTTGCTATAGCGGTAGTCGTTCAGAACAACTAGTTTCTTATTAACATGACGTCATCCCAGTCAACGTCCATGTTGAACTCGATTGTTTTATTGATATGGGGGGGGGGGGAGATGAGGCTTAATGGCGCGTCGACAGCTTGGTCATTAGCGCCAACCTCAGTCACAGTGCAGTGGTCTGGGTTGCCACTGCAACACACATTACAGAGATATTATTCAAACCCCTAATCTAAAACTTCATACATCTGTACCTCCTGCAAAAATTGAAAAACACCGGACAGGAGGACAGACTTATCGCCCAATTGACGCACAATGTCATGCGGAAGATTGAAACGACGACGAAAACCATCAAGATGGCAACAATCAACAAGGAAGTGCAAGACCGTAAGTGGCCGCCGACACCAATAACATTCAGGAGGGTCAACCCCACGCAAAAGGAAACAGTGAGTAAATCGAGTGTGACCAATGCGCAAACGGGCCAACACCACCTCCTCAACAGTGCCTTTAATAGCTCGTAATTTATTGCTGTCCTGTCCATCCCACTAGGCTTGCCAAAAAACGTGTAACCTCAGACGCAGAGTTGGAAAAGCGTCCGAGGGAACAAAGCTGAGATCCCTACCGAGAGGGCCAGAAAGGGCCCCTTTTGCTGAAGAATCCGCTTGCTCATTTCCACCTATCCCAACATGGCCCGGGATCCAGCAGAAAAGCACGGTTTTCCGCTGGCCAGGCAAGCGGGAAAGCAAAGCTTGGACACGTTGGGTCAAGGGGTTCTGAAGATTGTAATTCGCCAAGGACTCCAGGGCACTCATGGAATCGCTAAAGATAATGATATGCGTGCCCTGAAGGCCAAGGATCCATTCCACCGCCAAACCGAGAGCCAAAAGCTCTTCAGAAAACACAGAATAGCCTGATGGTCCGAAGGCGATGGGCAACCGTCACTCCCTTACAAACACAAGCACAAGCCACGCCAGCGTCTGACTTCGACCCATCAGTAAACAGCCGCTGATAACCGGCGTACTGAGAACACAGCCGCTGGAACTCCAGTAAGAACCTTGCTGGTAGAGTGGAACCCTTCGGGAGGGACGCCAGAGCGAAATTGAAAATGCCACTTGGGACAGGCCAAGGGGCTACTGGCATCGCCCCAAGCCTCAAGATGCTGGGCATTTCAAAGGCTATCTCCTGACAGGACTGCTGGAGCCTATCGCGGAAATCACCCTTACCCACCCTGCGTCTACCGACTCGCAAGTCTGGCCCAAAAACCATGCACCAAGCAGGACTGGATTCCACAGTACGTAAACGCACAGCATACTGAATGGCCAGCTTCCGCCGACGAATGGCCAAAGGTGGCTCCGAGGCTTCAGCATAGAGGCTGACCACTGGAGAAGTTCGAAATGTCCCAGTCGCCACACGCAGGCCACTGTGATGCACAGTGTCCAACATCTAGAGAGTCGAGTCACTAGCCGAACCATACACCATGCACGCATAATCAAGTTTGCTGAGGACAAGGGCTCTGTAGAGGCGCAACATGGCAGTGCCATCGGCACCCCATGAAGTGCCCGACAGAACCCGCAAGATGTTAAGTGCCCGCAAAGACTTGTCTTTAAGTTGGCGCAAGTGTGGAAGCCAAGATAACCTGGAATCGAACACCAGACCCAGGAAACGTGCCTGTGGGACAACAGGAATCTGCCCCTGCCCCAAGTACAGGAAAGGATCTGGGTGCAGTGTTTGTTAGCGGCAAAAGTGAATGCACACAGTCTTGTCCGGTGAAAACCGGAAACCATTACTGACCATTACTGCCCGAAAGTGCAGGCCGTAGTCATCGACAAACAATGACTGGGGAACAGCAGCTTGCTGAGCAATGGGGTTGATAAAAAGATGACACTAAGAACACCTCCTTGAGGCACACCATTCTCTAAGACAAACGGGCGGGAAAGAGTCGCCCCGACACGAACACGAAAAGAACGGCCTGAGAGGTAAGCGGAAAGCAACAGTGGCATCTGTCCGCTCAAGCCACAGTTATAGAGATTACGGAGAATCCCATAACGCCAGGTCGTATCATAAGCCTTCTCCAAGTCAAAGAAAACCTGAACCAGATGTTGACGCAGGCGAAAAGCCTCCCTCACATCCGATTTAAGGGCAACCAGATGATCGATGGTTGACCGAAAACGTCGAAAGCCACACTGGGACGCAGATAAGAATCCGCATGATTCCACCCAGACCAACCTCTCACTGACCATCCGTTCCATAAGTTTATAGACACAGCTAGTCAGAGCGATTGGGCGATAACTGGAAGGAGCAGTAGAGTCTTTGCCCGGTTTCACAATCGGGATGACCACTGCTGTCTTCCACGCTGCCGGAACAGAGCCTTCTGCCCACACACGGTTGAACATCTCCAGCAAGAACTTCTGGGAGGCAAGAGGCAGATGTTTCAACAGCTGATAGTGAACATCATCAGGCCCTGGGGCGGAGTCATGCGACTTGGACAAAGCTGAAACAAATTCCTGCCTGGTGAACGGTAAATTGTACTCCTCTAGCCCGTCGGAGCGAAAGTTTAGAGAGTGAGCCTCTTCTCTACGCTTTATTCTGAGGAAACCAGGATCATAATGGTTATCACTCGAGACCCGCGCAAACGCAGACACAAGACAGTCGGCGATATCCGGCACAGAAGAGATCACGGAATTCGCCACCTTCAGCTGTGAAACCGGGGAAGACACATTCCTCCCCGAGATCTGGCGCACCTTCCGCCACACCTGCTGAGAAGGCGTGGAGCGCGTGATCGACGAAACATAAGCTGTCCACGAAGCACGTCTAGCCTCACGGATGACATACCTGGCACGGGCACGACAGCGCTTAAAGGCTACAAAGTTGTCATTAGTTGGGATGACCGTAAATGCACGCAACGCTCGCCGGCGGGCCCGAATAGCCCGCCCGCAAGCAGGCGTCCACCACGGAACAGGAACCCGCCGCGGCTGTGTGGACAAACGCGGGATAGTAGCATGAGCAGCAGCAAGGACCACGTCAGCGAAATGAGTGGAAAGTTCATCCACATCAGAAAAGTCCTCAACCGCACGCTGAAATACAGCAGCCTCAGCAAAGGCTGACCATTCAGCACGCTTAAGCGCCCACCGGGCTGGCCTGGAAGCCGCAGAACCCCCTTGTGTCGTGGACAACACAACAGGGAGGTGATCGCTTCCATGCAGATCGGCAGTGACAGCCCAAGTGAAGTGAACAGGGACGGCCAGCGAGCAAAAGGCTAAGTCCACTGCTGACCAATTGCCCGTGGCCAGGTTACAGTGTGTCATGGCTCCATTGTTCAGGATGGAAACGGACCCCCTCTGCATCCACTCCTCAAGGATCCTGCCCTTGTTGTCAGTATTAGGTCCTCCCCACTGGACGTGGTGGCTGTTAAAGTCGCCCAGCAGGAGAAACGGGGCAGGAAGCTGGCGAACCAGGTCCTCCAGGTCACCAACCCCAAAGACCTCATCCGGCGGTAAATAAACCGAACAGACAGTAATATCGAATTGAAAAGAAACTCGAACTGCTACCGCCTGAAATCAAGTGTGCAGAGGCACACTGGCATGCGGCTGAGAGTGTTGAACCAGCACTGCAACACCACCATGTGCACGTGGCACAGGGTCTGCATCCAGACGGTAGGCAGAGTAACCCCTAACAACCGGATTATCCGACGCCTTAAAGCAAGTTTCCAGAAGGCAGCAGCACAGAGGTCGCCAATGCGACAAAAGCAGCCGCAGCTCTTCTGCATGGGTCCGATAACTTTGGCAGTTCCACTGAACGATGGAAGACTGAATCATCCTCCTCAACTCCTCCCCTGGGCGACCCGAAAACATCTGAATCCTCCCCCGAATCAAAAGCCGGAGTGAGGTCCAGAACGAAGTTGTCCTCGGAAGGAGGAAAAAGCCCAGGAGAAGTGGAACAGGAAATATCTCCCTGCTCCATGGGTAAAGGAGGATCAAATTGTGGAGGGGACGCAATGGACCCCTCAGCAAGCTGGTCGTTCGACGACTGTTTCACCTTCTCTCCTGGTGGCAACTACCTCACGGGTGGTGCTGAGGATGTACCAGCAGGAGCCTTCATTGACACTTTCTGTGGTGCACTCCGGGCGGGAGGAGGCTTAACTACAGCCTTAACCTGCCTGGGAACAGTTACAGGAACAGGAACAGTATCAGGCTGGGCAGATGTCGACGGCAAGGCATCAACCGGTTTCGAAGAACCCAAAAGACCCTACAAAGATGGATGTTGCTGGGTCAACAAAGTAACAAGCATGCCTACCGTCCTCGTCAAAGACCTGAGCTTAGCGCGCAAATCCGTTAAATCAGCAGACTCACTAACTGGGCCAGGCAATGGCGCACTGCACACCTGTGCAAAAGATCTGGTCATCGGTGCTGCCGGTAGATTAGCTTTCTTCCGGGCCTCCGAGTAGGAAAGCCCGTCCTTCACCTTCAATTCCTGCACACGACGTTCCTCCAAATAAACACGGCAGTCCCGCGAAGAGGCCTGGTGCTGACCACCACAGTTGATGCACTGCTCTGGGCGAGCACAATCAGCGCCTTCATGGGCTGCCTGAGCACAGCTAACACAGGTAGGCTTACCTTTACACGAGCCGCTGGTGTGGCCGAAGCGTTGACAGCGGAAACACCGCATTGGATTCGGTACATAAGTCCTGACCTTCAACCGCAGGTAACCGGCAGTAATGTGATGCGGTGCAACTGGCGTATCAAAGGTCAGGAAAAAGGTGTCAGTTGGCTGGGCATTATTCTCACCTTTCCGCGTCAAACGCTTCACAGCCGTAACGCCTTGTGACTTGAGTTCGTCCAGGATGATATCATCGGTGAGACCCCCTCAAATCAAAGCACGTCTCGACCCCCTTGCCGCTATTTAAGGTACGATGCGGCTCCACACGCACCAGGCATAACCCCAGTGCACCCGCCTTCAAAAGCCTCTTTGCCTGAGCCCCATCCGCAACCTCCACAAGGTATCCCCCAGCACGGAGCCGAGAGACACTCTTCGGATCGGAACCACAGATCCCTTTGAGTGCTTTGTGGACAGCGAACGGACCGAGTTGTGTAACATCTCGTCCCTCGCCTGTCACCACCAAGAACTTCGGGACTTGGTCCCGACTCTTACTAATGTCCGGTAACTGGGCACCAGGCCCAACTATCTCAGGTTCCCTCCTCTGGCGCTTGCTAGTGCGGCGAGGAGGGGAAGAATTTTGGGGGGAAGAAATTTTTGCGGGGGAGGGGGGAGAAGAAGGTTCCATTGGAAGCAAAAAAAAAAGTCGCGGCGGTGCGCTCCCCAGAAAAGAAATCCCCGCGCGGCACTCGGGTGATGCAGGGCCGGAAGCCGCATATCCAGGGCCCTGCACCAGGAAGCTAACACCGTCGTCTATCTCCAAGAGGTGGGAGGGGTGACATGCAACAACCAGAAGGCTTCACTGTTAAAGACCAAGAACTGATGATCTGCCGTCTCGAAAGAAAGTGGCCTTTATCAATAGAGATGCTACCTACAATCATGCAATCTGATTCCCTAAGTGCAACTCAGAAGGCATATTCTTAGATTGAGTGCTCAGGAACAAAACAGATAGAAATCGTTTACCATTTCTTCCAGAAAAATAGCCGATTGGGACATTAAATTGAATATATCCGGCTTGGGAACAACAGCAGTATCGACTACAGTTAACAATAATTTGTGGCATATTTTTTTCCCAAGCTAGATTTAAAGATATCAAGATGTTAACTTGGCATGACGTTCGTCACACGGGAGGTTGTTGGAACACGGACCTGATGTCCTATGAAGTCGGGTCCCATTTCCTGACTGACGATTCCTCTTACAACGTCAAAAGGTAGTGCAAAAATGAAAGTACTTAGCAAGAAGCAGCATAACGAAATTTGTAATACCACTGTTTCATCGGTGGGGGGGGGGGCGGTGATACCTCGAGAAGTTCCTACAGTCACAACGTAACTTCACAGAAGGCTACTTATAGTGCATACAGTGCTCACTGCGCGGCCCCGTAGGTCGCATCATACACACTTTTTGAGGGGAACAAACAACATGGCGCTGATTACTGTTATTCGGCTCCTAGATGGCCTGCCAACAGAGATAGAGCTGTCGAAATCGTTACAATAATTCGTGGTGTAAATACAAAAGCGAGGATAGAAGTGTTTACGTAGTGGAATATAGGCTAACAAGCGAGTAGTTCATCACAGTGTGGGCTAATCAGCAGTCTACAGGTCCACAAGCATTCCGGAATATCATTATCGCCGACATGTCACCAATAAGCTGCTGCAGTAAACACACCCATGCTAATCCAACTTTTTCCATTAACAAGTCAGCACGCTAACGTAAGTTTATTTTTTAGATGAACAGAATGATGCTTATCAAGAGAAATCTGGGCTAAAATCTGACTGATGGAAAACCGTAAACTGTGGTTGGCTAAAGTAGAGCTTCGTCGTCGTTCACGGTACGCGATCGCAATACTGGTAAGTCCTATCAAAGAGACCCAGAAGTTAGCTTACATGGAAAATAGAGCTAGCAAACTGTCACGTACCAGACGGAATAAAATTCACAACGTAACATAGATCATTGTTTCTAAAAACCTTTAAACCGAAGCATGAGGTAATCCTAACCTTAAATTTAGTTTAATTTATTTACCGACTCGCAGTCTTTTTTTTTTGTATGTTTATATTTGAAAACACCAATATTTAGCAAGCTGTAGCTGTAATTACGGATTGTCGTCCCCCCCTACCAAAAGAAATCTAAGGCCAGCTTCCACAAACCCTCTTCCATCCATGCCTACATTGGGGGCTGTCAGTGAACCATACTTGTGCCTAAAATAGCTCACAGGCTTATCAGCCCCAAAACTTGGATCCAGATGTGAAATAAATTGTGTATAGCAGCCTGCCCCCCCCCCCCCCATTTTTTAAATTCGTTTTTTACAAGACAAGACTATAAGGCTGATAAGATTTAATTAAGTGGTTCTCAGGAGTGAACATCGATTTTTCTTAGCATATGAAAGGATTTTTACGGCGACAGTACTTTCACCAAACACTTCCTGGAGTAGATGACCATAACAGCTCTTTGCTCCATTTACATGCTCGCCTCGAATCAAATATAAGGGCCTTTCAGTCTTTGACAACTAATAACTTGGATCTTATGAATAATTGTTTTCAAATGTGCAAATTTTCATTCTGATCCTCGTATTAAAACGTAGATATTGTACTCCACAACAAAATGTACGCTGCTGATTTCGTTTTGTTTGCTAAAATTAAAAAAAAGAGAAAAATATAAGCTACTGATAACTAAATGAAGCCTAAATTTGGAGCGGCCTACTGGGAAGCTGTAATCTGCAACGTTTAGAAAAGAAAAAACTATTCTGTTTTATCTGCAATTATATATTGTACAGGTTTGGGGAAAATAACGAAGTAAAAAATCTACTTTTTTGTGTCCTGGGGGGGGGGGGATCCGTAAAACGGGAAATAACAGAGTAATTAATGAGTATATTTGAAAAAGAATTGACTGCAGACAGTATTTCCGACATTTTGTGTCTTAGTCAGTGACAGAAATTCTGCCGTTGTCAGAATGAAAGTTGCAATTTTGGAAGTTAGAAGTAGGGCAATTGAGACAAGTTCTGTGGCTCCGTTACAAGATAAAAGGTTTATGCTAGTTAAAAGATCTGGATTATTTCCCCTACCCGGTAGAATTCTAAAAAAGTACCTGTAACAAGCCTTGCCTTTTTAAAAGTAAAAATTCTCTATAAATCTTCGTAGGACTACACTGATGTGTAGCTTCAAATTATGCGTGAAGAAATAAAGTTAATTCACAAATTTTTCTACAAAATTCTGTGACCAATGCACCAATCCTCACACCTATTTCAAGATACTTCTGAAGTATGTAACTTGGATCTTTTTACTTTATTAACATCGGATGATTAGAACGAGATCTGATATAAACATATGTTTTTCAAACATCGAAATGGGACTGCTCGAACAGCCCTGCATACTGTTTGTCGAAACTGTCCTGTACTAACTACTTTTTTGCTGGACGTAAGTTCAGCAAGCTTTGGGCTTGTTGCCAATATAAGACTTCATTGGACAAAATGTTAGTTTTTTTTAGGTGCAGAAGCGTGACTGTTAGCCTGTTGGTGTTTTTGCAAATTCTGTTAAAAACCATTTTAAGCGTACAAGTAGAGATTAGTCTTTCAAAAAGTTGTGCTGCATTAATAGGCTGCTATTATCGGCTACAGTTCACCGTGGTAATTGTGTCAGGTCGTTATTAGTTAAAAATTGAATGTTATGACTGTCGGATTTTCTTAACAAAATGACTCAAACGGGTACTTTCTAGCTAATACAGTTCCACAGGCAAAAAAAAAATGAGTTTCTGGGTTGTAGTTTGCCATTTTGGAGAATAGCACTAGAAAATGAAGTCGTCAAATTTAGCGACTAGCAATAAACATAGACTTGGAAACTTAGAAAAGCGAGCAAGACACGGCCAAGTGATCAGGGCTCAGATGGATTCCAAGCCACGAGTACCTATGAGAGCTAGAATCACATACCAGCATTCACATTAACTCACCCCTCTAGAATAGGTCCTGGCACTGAAAAGGTTAAGAAGCCCTAAGTAGTTGTGCTATAAATGTGTCTTTCTCACCTTGAGACATCTAGTTATCAAACCTAAACATTTTGCCTATACCATAAGTAAGTTATGAAACCTATTGTGCGATACTGTACGATAGACAGGCGATAGTTCGTATGGTTTCGTTAACAAACTTAATTAATTACTATTGCATTTGGGGTAGGTTAGTATTAGCCTCCGTTGTCATTTACTGGAGTTTATGTGACCACTACCTACAAGTATTATGTGTAAGGCCACTTAAAAAATCTAGTTTCTTAGGCACTGCCTCACTGCTTATGTCCCCTCATGAACTTTCTTTGTTAGCTTTGAAGCTTGGCTTGTTGCAAAACAAATGTACTTGTTTTTAAATATTTGTGTTGGGTTGAAAATACTGGTAATCGACGGTAGACACAGTGACATTACAAAGACATTGTCACCAAAAACACAATTCGATACCAAAAACACAGTTCAACGATCAAATTTTCAGAGGATTCTTATGTCTTCTTCAGAACCTCCTTCAAAACGATGAAAGAAAATCGTTGATTGAGAGGTGGCAGTCCGGATCAACCGCAAGATCAGTAGTCCTGCTGACATGTGTTAGTATGTGTGTTTAAATTTGAATTCGACAAGTAATGTTGTGGTTAGGGATCGACCGAGTAACAAAAAACCGAGTCCGAGCCGAGTCCGAGTAATTAAGAATACCCACCGAGCCGAGTCCGGGTAGTAAAACCGGGTCGTAGATTTTCAATTTTTGCTTTGTGTTTAATATGCAATTTTTTTTACTTTGGTTTCGTTCTTTTTTTTTTTTGCTTTCACTCATTTTCATTTTGCTTTCGTCCAGTTTTGTATTGCACATAGTATAACAATGAGCGAAAGCAAATAAAAGGACCAAACCAACTTTAAAAAACTGTAAAATACCAGTAATTCTTTTTTCCAAATTTTTTAATTATAAACTTTTACGTTATTAATTAATGTCAAGTCAAAAATTTAACTGACGAGCAATTCTTCCAAATTTTTTAATAATAAAGTGAAATGAAAAATAAAATGCATTTTGGTTACTTTGTCTCCCAATAGGCCTTTGTTGGCTTTAACCCTTTAAGCAATGATGTGGCCTAAGAGGAGTAACGACGTAAACTGTATATACGAGAAACGTTTATGGGGAAGTGCGGGTCGAAAAATGCGATTTTCGGCCAAAATATCGACATGAGAAAAGCTGATATTCGCTACCCGATATGTTGTACATCGATTTCTGTAAACAAAACGTTGTAAACGATGTCTATACTTTCATAAAAAGCACTTTAGTTGAGTGCAGTCTCAATAAAAACTGTGGTGTTCATTCCTTTTTCCGTAGTTCAAGAACAAAAAACTGTTCATTTTCGACAGCGGTAGCAATCGAACCAATTTGACTGGGTGCCGCCATATTGGGTTCATGGAAGAGCTGGAATTCCCCTCTATCCGGGCCTGTCAACATATTTTCTCGATGACCGTTTGGCATTGGCCAATCAGATGGAATGTAAGAGGCTCTTCTGGCGGTCTCAAACTGCCTTTCCAAAGCAATTGGAGGATCGCGTTATCTCATTGGCCAGTTGGCACCACGTGACCGATTTGGTGCGCTCTCATTGGCTGACGGACGATTTCACAATGGCGCGTTTGGATTTCACGAGAGCGCTTATGTTCGGTTCGTTGTTGAAAATCACGTGAAAGATGATGTTTCACAACATTAAAAAATTAAAACAACAGCTGCGATGTACAACTAAAATGGAAAAGGAACCTATAAACCTTCACACTATCGCTTATCAGGTGGGAACATCTATTTTTAGCGTAACTATTGCCGACTTAAGGACGCGTTTTCTCAACACGGAGATTTTCAATTTTATTCGTTTACAGCCCGTAATTACAAAAAATTGGTTCTCCGAAACTATGAAAGCAATTTATCTGATTTTTTCTGTGCACATTAATGAATATCTATTCCGTGCAAGTAGTCGTAGGGGGATCCAGAAGGTATAAATGAAACTATGAAAATAAAAATAATTTTTTCAACAAATAATGATTACCCTGTTCGTATTCGGTCGAATTTTTACCGAGTCCGAGCCGGGTCAAAAATAGCATTACCCGGTACCGGGTCGGGTATTTACCCGGACCCGGTCGATCCCTAGTTGTGGTATAAACTTTTTACGTCGTTTTCAAAGGAGAAAGGAGCTTCTGAAGAAGGAGATAGGAGTTCTCCGAAAATTTAGTCATTGAACATTGGTTCTTCGTTCATGGTATCGTATTGTCTTTTTTTGGTGACGATGTTGTGTTACGTTCAAGAGGTGAGACTTTATGTAGTTTTATTTTCTGATAACCACACAGGTAAAAGCTATCAAAGTGGTATTCAGAATATGTAAAATTGTCCCATGGGAAAAAATATCCCTCCCCACTCATTTATGGACTGAACTAGTGTTAAGACATACAGTAATGGAGCGAAGAAATTAGTTTTGGTGGGATTCAGCTACTGGATCTGTAAGAGCACTGTAAGCTCCCCCAGCTTCCTAGTGCGCGATCTCAACATAACTGTCAAGCAAATTTGTCCGATAACAGCAATTTGTTTGTGTATCATAGATACCAGATACGGTAGATTTTGCTAAATTGGTCAACATTCAAGCTTTTTATTATAGGCTAGGTCTTAAAAAACATGAAGGCGAGGTAAGAAAGAAGAAAAAAAACCAACCGCATGGAAAATAAATTTTTGCCCAAGAAACAACTTACTAATTTTAAATGGCTCAACTCAACAAAGACTATTCACCAGCTAGCCCAGTGTTCAAATTAAAAAAAAAAACTGTAGTGTTATTAAGCCATAATTTTTTCTTATGTTTTTTAATGTCCGGTCAATGTAGGGGAAAAAGTACCAATTCGTTCATTTTAGCCTGAAGACCTAAGTTAATAGCTATAGATTTTTTGACAAATGCACCAAATATGGACTGCTATTGATTTTCCAATGCACGAAAGCCTTTTTTCGAGAGATTTTAAACAGTCCTAGTACCACACTGTATCTGGACTTGTTTTCTTCACTGTGAGTTTACATTTCTTATCTTCAATCTTCAGATTTCGTGAGTCGTGGACACATTCCAGAAATTGGCCAAGGGTAACCTTACATTAGAAGTGTAGCGACATGACTTTGCGCAACGAGTTATCAACTCATGTAATGCACTTATAGCCAAGCAACTTCACCAATGGCGGTTGCACTCAGCAATGGCGAGAGAAAGTCGACACTTGGTGGTTTTAGTTCTACTTGCCAAACGTAACGCTTATAACGAAGGTTGGTGCTCAAATTACAATACCTAGGCAACCATACTGGGTAGAAGCAAATGATTTGCAGCCTTTCGAATAGTACTGTACGGACTATACAGTTGATATTTCAGTTTTGATGCTGGAGTTTTCTTCCTGAGGAAAATTACGGGAATGTAGAAATATAAAAACAGTTTACTAACAGCCACAGCCACAAAACTTTTGTTGTTTGATACAATTTATAAAGCCGAGTGACTTCAAAATATACTTATGGCCATACAACAAGTACATGATTTTCCGAGATTCGTGAAGGTTGAAGCTGGCGTTGTAGGTGCCTGAACCGAACTTGCCCAAGGTTGCTGCGGACAAGTTCTATGGAGCTAAACTCAAAGTCATCTTTTCTAGTGTGCTACAAGCCTCTCGCTCTGTGGTTTTTTTTTGGTGTATTATTATTATTATTATTATTGTTATTATTAAAGAAAGCTAGTCTATATTTTTTGAAAAATCAAAACAGGTACAGCAGAAAAGATGCTGAAAGTTTGGAACTGTTGCAAGCACATGCATCTTGATTTGCCAGAGAAATGACTGTGACATCCGAAAGCTGTGCTCTTGCCAAGTAAGGTTGGATTAGAGCTAACTTAGTCCGAGGCAAGGAACGAGTTTCACCACAGGACAACTTTCGTATGGTGGAGTAAGCAGGGCTGTAGTTGCATAAGTGAAGGGACAAATTACCCCAGGCCCAGTGACGGCATCAGGACTGAATTGTTTGGGGGTGGAGGGAACAACAGAGGCCACACCTAGAAATGGAGTTAGCAAGTATTTTTTTCCAAAGCAGCCACATTAGGCAGTTTTATTCTGTTTAATTCAATCTGAACTATAGTGTAAGCTTCAATGCAGTCCATTTTTTTGGTAAAATAAGCTCCATAAACACACAAAATAATTTAGGCTATTACATAATGCAAAGCAATTATTAATTGCACGATAAGTTAAAGTTGCATATACAGTTAGTAAAAAAAATAAAGTTGAAACAATACAACTTGCAAGGGCAGGTGTTTGCGAGTGCAAAATGTTCCATTGGAGCCAACGTTGTGGTTTCATATTTTCGGTTGCATCATTGCATCTTGTTTCTTAGTCATTTGCATTCATAGCGTATCGCTTTTGCCGTTGACAGCAGTGGTGAAGACAGGCTTTCCGAATTTGGTGAAAACTTGAAGAATTTTGTTGAAAAGCATCAAATTTGGAGTCTAGTTGATAATTAATTAATACTGGCAGTAATTTTGGCACCCATTACCATTATGATATTTACTAGAGATGCAGCGGGTTTTCACATTTTGGAAACTATGCTGCTCAGACCACCTCACCATTTTGTCGCATTGATTACTCTTCAACAACATTTCCGATTTAATTTTTTTTTAACAAACCCTCTCTGGTTGTAACGCTTTCAATGTACAAAATCTGGTTATAATCGATGCAGCGGTTATTGCGTGATGCGGATGCAAAGTTTGCATTAGAGTGCGTTCATAAATGGAGCTCTACTTCGGTCTCACTTAGCTCCAATAAAAAAGTAAATAAAATTAAAATTAAAAATAAAAGCTCAGTTCATTCATTTGATTGGACTATAAGTTTTCATTATAATTTTATTTTCTGGTGGTGAGCTGAGTTTTGGGGGTCGGGGCGGGTGAAGGCCATGAAATATTTACGATCCTGGCAACCCCTTGCACCGTCACTGCCCAGTTCTAAACTGGCAGAGAGCATCACCTTGACTCACTAAGGGGAAAATGCCACCATGCTTTTGGTTTTCGAATTAGCAAAACAGTTTTTGAGGCTCAATGATTAATAACAACATACTGAAAAAAAAATAAAAAGATTTAGAATTAATGCAGTTATAGTGATGCAAGAAGGCCTTTACTGGGAAGGAGTCTATGTAGAGTTTTTGCTGAAATAATATGTCGGAAGGAGGTGCTAGAGAATGAGACTACGCCGAGTTTTCTGTTACGGTATGTTGGAGCGACTCTGTGTACAGTTTTTGGTGAGCAGTGTCTAAGGAAGGGTAGGGGAGAGGGAACAGTTAAAACAATATTGCCTCAGGCTTCCAGTTACCTTATCACGGTGTGCGAGGATGTGAACTAATCAAAATAACGATTAATGTTTTTTGGGGCTCAGTGGTTTAACGCAACTGTTATCAACTTTTACACTTATGGATGAAAAAGCCCCCATTTTGAGCACACATTTGACCAGGAAACAGGCAATTTTACCCCATTTTGGCCACCAGGCTTTTTTTCTGGGGGGGGGGGGGTGGTTAGCGGGGCCCCCCCCCCCCCGCCCACCATTGCTTCATATGTAATAGAAAAGTTATTACAATGAACGGTAGAAAGGGAGAAATATTGAGCCTGTCTTCATACTAAAATTACTAGTGCAATAAGCACATTTTCAGTAGGCTAAAGTTACATGGCAATACGTTACATGGCTATAGCATGCACTGCAAAACCAAATGGCCAAAATATTTGGCTCTCCGTAATAAACCTAAATAGTGAAAACCTGTAGTGTTACTTTAAATACTGATCTAGTAGGCTAAGGCAAGAGAAAAACGACGATGCGTGCATAGACTACAACCATAGCTGCAACCAAAGTAAGTGGCAGTTTTATTAGAATATGGTTCATTAGAAGAAGATGGTGATAAGAGTAATAGGGAAATACCTTTTGGCAGACTGGGAAAATCAACAAAAGGTCAAAGGTCACCAGACAAAGGTTAAAATGACTCTAACTCAGGAACTGCTGGTCCTAGAGCGAAACTAATCCTAAATTTGGTTTCACCCGGCTGTACCCTATACTTAGCCCTCACAAAACGTGGGTACTATCATTTTTGGGCAGTTGGACCACCCCCATGTTTCGACTCGACTAACCGTAACTCAGGAACCGTTGGTTATAGAGCGAAACGGTTCAGAATTTGCCTTCCCCTGGACATCTCTTACGCGTAGAACTCCCAAAAACTCAGGTATGACCATTTTTCAGAAGTTGGCCCATCCCCCAAGTTTCGACTCGACTATTCGTAGCTCGGGAAGAGCGAAACGGTTCGGAATTTGGCTTTCCCCGGCTGTACCCTAATTATTTCCCGCATTACATACTGGGTGGCCGACATCAAGTTCATCTGGTAATCATGTGGCTGAAACTCGGGATCCGTTAGTCCTAGAGCGAAATGGTTCGAAATTTGGCTTCCCTGGTTGTTCCCTACGCGTAACCTTCACTATATACAGGGTGGCTGCCACGAAGTTCATTTTTTTTCTTTTCACCGCTACCGGTTTCCCCTATATCATCGGGTACCAATCCGCTCCACCACCTCGAACAAATTAGTATACCCTTTATTAAAATAATACAGTACGTCCAAGCAATATTGCCCGCACAATATCTCATTGACCGCTTGTATCCTCCTCGGGTTCCAGATAATTTTCCTGTTTTGAAGGTAATTGTTGAGTTCTGTAGGTGGTCTTAAGCCGAACGAATTGAAGTACAAGGTGCACGAACCCCCTTTACATAATATGCGGTCCAGTGATTTCCATCTCCGTCTCTCGAATCCTGCAATTTCAGTATAGCTCATTCGAATGTTCTGGGACGCATGGGGAGCAGGTCTTTCGAATATACTCCTCTGAATGTGCGGATCCCAACATTTTAGTGTACTTGGCGAGGTCCAAGTTTGTTAAATACCTGTTCATGGGTAACTTGGCTTCAGATAAAATCCTCGTCCACACCGTGGGGCTAGTGCTTCCATATTAGAGTTTTGCCGCTTTATTTCTTCGAGGTGTGTCGAATTAGTCTTGGAGTCATTCACGGCCATGGCTATTCTGGCCGATCCACCTCCAACTGCTCCTAGGGTAGCGAGGGTTGGGAGGAGCAAAGGCAGAAATACGCCTTTTTCTACTTGCGTACGTGAGAATTTAAGATTCAATCCTCGACCCGTAGCTCGAGTCTTTCGAATTCTCAACTGCTACGATTTGGTGACCGGTAGAGATGCGTTGGGCTTCTGCTTCAACTGAGAGTTGAACAGACGAACACCCGGTGTTTTTCTGGTCTTGAGTTGTCGAAGCATACCCCGCTTCTGGGAAACCGATAACTGAAGAGGGGTTGATGAATACATAATTAATGTACTTATTTATTTATCTTTTCCTCGCTCATGTCACGACTTTGACTTTGCTTCTGTCGAAGGGTCATAAGCCAGTCACTGATAACCAAGCATATCATTGACTACTGGCCGGTACTTGAGCTCCGAATTTAAATATAAGAGTCATGTCGATCACGCTCGATTTAAGCCTTTCATTCTGTTTTGAGCATTCGATGCAGATCAGCGAAAAGATCTTACCAAAAGTCGAAACAGCGAAAGCCAGGCCTGTTACCAGCTCACCATAATACTGTTTTCTAAAGTTGAATAAGTCTTGATACACCTTCGAGATGTTTCCACTGGCAAAATCTGCATTCATGTCGAGAAATGGATAATGCTCTGAGTTCAGAGTTACGTGCGTGTCTGTTAGGCTGCAGTGATCGAAGACGGCCGTATTTTTTTTCTGATCCGTTTCCCTCCCAGTCTGGAACCCAATTATTACGTGTCTAGGTTTCTCGATAGAACTCGTCATGATCAATCTTCAAGTATAATTAGTGTAGTGGGCAAATCGAGCATATCCGAGTACCAGTGTCTGAAAGCTATGGGTACCATGATCCCGGCATCCACTAGCCCGTACAACCTATTTTTCAGCGTATCCGAAGGAGTGACGTGGGGAAGGTGCCAGGACACTTGCTCGAGAAAGATCTTTCCAGGGGCTACTCCTGTGTCTTGGAATATGGCATTCGTGTCTGCACTCCACATTAAGATCAACCTTTGCTAAATACCGTAAATTGCTTTCGTGTAATCTTTGAAGAATCCCAGGAGTTGGGAGAAGGGGTGGTATAAGCAAAGGATCCTTTCGGACTGTGTGCATTGAGAAGAAGTCCCTTTTGTGTTTGAAGACGACGTTTGAATCGTCATCCGCCGTACTGGCACTGGCACCGTTAAGGAACCATTCACTATTTGCTATGTGGGCTTGGTCTTGTGGGCCATAGTTAACTATTCCCTTAATGGTGCTGGCATATCCCGGGTGATTAATCTTGTCCACGGGCTTGTCCCCTATCTGGTACGTGATGTTCAAAAACAGGTAGGCTATTGGGTTATTTACGAGATTTATATTGTTGGTGGCTGCATAAGCCGACCCGTCGCTCACTTTTACCAGGAAACCCTTCACGTTCAGGTAACTCAGGTGATGATGGGTGAAGAGATCCTGGTTCTGACCCACTATTCTAAGTCCCGAGTTCACGCTGTTCAAGTTTGTTCCCACTATCAGATTATAGTCGTGGTAATCATACTCTACCATGGACTCATCCAGGGTAAAAGCCTCCTGAACGTTTAGGTATCCTTCTATGGTCAACTTTTCACGTTGGAGATGAGGCTCTCGAGAAAGGCTGCGTTTGATGGAGTCAGTAGCTGCCGACGTTTAGCTTGGGATTCGGTAGATACCGCAGGTTGCTGTTTCGTGGATGGTTTGTTGGGTTTGAAGTCCAACATTTAATCGATATACCTTTTACTCGCAAAAAAATGCCATCTACCACTTCTTCAAGCGCAGTCACACAGCCGCGGTGTAACCCCTCAAATGAAAAGGACGATCGTCCTGTTCGGTTAGCCACATTTTAATCGAGTGAATGGCGTTGCTGGTTACGGGTAAACATCACTGAGATTTGGGACGAACACGTTTCACCCTAGTCAAAGGCGACGTCGGAAGTTCTTGGCCACGATATCAAACCCACCGTAAAACTCATCCCAAACCTCCTTAACAAATTCCGATACGTTGTACACTACCATTACCTGATGTTTTATCTCTGCCATGGTTTGGTTCTCCTCGCCTTCAACCAGAAACCATAGTTAAAACCTAACATCCTCGCCAACACTGACAGGAGGCAGCAGTGACCACTCCAGTCGCAAAAGAGTACTTCAAGCTCCTGAACAACTCGGTTTTTGGCAAGCCCTAGAAAATAAACAGAAGCGTCTCAACATCAAGCTCTGCACCGACCCGGACCACTGCACTGTGACTGAGGTTGGCGCTAATGACCAAGTTGTCGACGCGCCATTAAGCCTCAATCCCCCCCCCCTCTGCACCGACTCTGACTTGGCAATAAAGTACACCTCCCTGCCCTATGCCGACTCCTTCAAGATCTTACCCAAAGGTCTTGTTCAGCTGAACCTGCGGATGCGAAAGGTCTGGTGCGATCTCCCAACCTATTCTGGTTTTTCCAAACTGAAACTCTGCAAGGTCACCGTGTACGAGTTCCATTATGACTACATCAAACCAAAGTATGGGGAACGCGCCGAACTACTATTTACAGACACCGACAGCCTCTGCTACTGCGTAGGGAGGGATGACGTGCACGAAGACATGCCTCATGGTGCGAGGCGTTTTAACACCAGCAACTATCCTCGGTACCACCCTCTCTTCTCCGACATGAACAAGCAAGTCCTAGGGAAAATGAAGGATGAGATGGGTGGCTTCCCAATTCAGGAATTTGTCGGGCTCTGCGTATAGATGTACGCCATCAAGACCCTGTCCTCCAAAACGAAGAAGGCAAAAGGACTCAAGAAACTCTTCGTGAAGAAACACTCAGTCTTCGAGAACTACAGGGTGGCATTGTCCGCAACTTCAGTGCTGAAAGGCTGCTGGGGTAAGATCGCCAGCAGTGGCCAGGAGTTGTTCATGGTGAAAGTGACGAAGTCCCTCATCTCACCGTACGATGATAAGAGGTTCATCCAGGATGACGGAGAAAACACCTTTGCCATTGGCCACATCGTGTCCGGAACCTAGCAGGTGTATGTGGACGACTTCAACTCCGACATGGACATTGTGAGTGATGAGGAGGTAAAGGAGGAGGCGAGCGTTGCTGTGGGGGTCTGAGCCCACGCCAAAGTCTACGCGATTAAGAAGGCGGAGGAGGATGCGAAAGCATCCCACAGATATGAGTTGGTGGAGAACCATCAGGGAAGACAGAATGATCCAGTCGGGTGGGAGGAGCAAAGAAAGGCGAGAAAGAGCCAGACTAAACCGGAGCGTTACGAGGCACTAACCCCAGTCGAGACAAAGCGTAGAGTCGAAGAGGCAGGGCTGAGACGGGCAACCTTGACAGAGCAGAAGCACCAACTGAGAAAAGAGCTGAATGCTGTGCAAAATGCGAACATTATCACGAATCGGACGGGAAAGTAAGAGAAGTAAAAGTAGCCAAAACCATGCAGAGGTGGAATGACATGAGGAAGGTACAGAAGGCAGCGACAAATAAAATCAGACGGGAACAATATGCTGCAAAGACAAAGAAACCCTAATTCCTCCCCTATCTACATGGTGCGGTCGATTATGTCAACTGGGACGTAGTGGGCCCTGTCAGGTAATGATGTCTAGGCGGAATCACGTTAGAAAGTCGGCCGTACCCCCAACCAATCTCATTCCACTCCTCCCTTTTCATCCTATATCCCCATCCAGTGTGTATACAGGGTGTTCGGAAATTGGTGTCAAATATTTTGAGGGTCCGCTGTGTGATCAAAGATAAGAAGAAAAAGTCCTATAAACATGGGTCC